>JANHFW010073800.1:0-16879 GCA_027560035.1 Ceyx erithaca | reverse complement strand
CCAGCAAATCTCTATCTTTTTTGAACTGGGGTGTCCAAAACTGGACACAGTACTCGAGGTGGGGTCTCACCAGTGCAAATGCAGGACCTGACACTTGGCCTTGTTGACCTCACACCACTGGCCTCAGCCCATCGATCTAACCTGTCAGAATCCCTCTGCAGAGACTCCTACCCTTGAGCAGATCAACAATCCCACTCAATTTGGTGTCGAGCTGCAATCTTGTAGGTCAATATGCCATCCTAGCTTGAAACTTTCAAATAGAGGTAAGTATGGAAGCTGAATGATCATAGCATCATAGAAATGCCTGGGTTGAAAGGGACTTCTAGACGTCATCCAGTCCAACTCCCCTGCTGAGACCAGGTACATCTTTAACTAGAGCAGGTTGCTCAGAGCCTTGTCAAACCCCCCTTGAATGTCTCCAGGATGGGGTCTCAACCACCTTCCTAGGCAGCCTGTTCCAGTGTCCACCACTCTCGTGGTAAAGATGCCTCAGGACACTCCCTTAACAGCTCAGGGCCCTAGGGACTGCACCCCTACACCCAGCTCCACAGTCTGCTGCAGTGCTGAAAGGGCTGGTAATCCCTCCCTCTCTGCATCCTCCCTGGTACTGCTCTCTTGGGCATCTGTCTTTGATTTGGGAGCATCATGAGGAACCACCTTTATAGATGCTTTTCGTAGAATGGCTTTAATACACAGCATCATCTCTCACAGGTGAGCCAGCTATTTGCTGCTGTAAAGGTCACTCATGACCTACTTCCACTCCTATTAACAATTTCTGATCAAGTGGGGTACTAAATGAGTACTCATCACATCAGCCTAGAACTCTAGTGTCCATCATCCTGCAATCCCTCATGTTACCTGCCACATTCCCTGAGTAATAACCTCCAAATGTCCACTGAGCAGCATTAGTGTAATCCTTACAACAGCCAGTTTCCTAGATGTATACAAAATAAAAAAACCAAAGGAAGGTAGGTCATAAAGCCATCAGAAATGCCATCACTTCCATATTTTTTTTTTCCTTTTCATTCAAACAGAAACCAGAAGATTGGTCAGATTTTCACCGACCCCAGAAGATTTTTTTCCAGCTTTCAAAATACAGCAACTCCACTGTGGTGCATGGAAAGATCACACCAAGAATTTGACAGGACCTATGGAGAGTTACAGAATAGCAGATGTGAAAGGCTGATGCCCAGTACTCCTAGCAGTAATCAGTTAATTTTTGCCCTAAAAACTCTTTATGCAAACAATGAGCAACTTAATGTAACAGGTAGAATTATTTTTGTTGCACATCACCAAAGTACATGTTATCTGAGCTAAAGTGAAGGTGGTTTCTAGATAAAAATAGGGAGGAGGTAATGATGCACTGATTTAGTAACCGTTGCCATGGAAATGTCTTTTTTACTGACTCCTGGTGACGATCTCATGTTTGAAATGTGATTTCTGCACATTCTGCATGAGAGCAAAGAAGATGACTAAAGCAAAAACTGTGGTTACTCTCAACAGCAAAATGCAGCATACTTCATGTACTTTGCAGAAATACAGAATTTGATAAAAAAGGATGGTTAATCAGGTAATATTGGCTTCCTGCAGCATATAACTAAAATACCAGAATAGAGCAGAAGCCCTTCCCAGATTTAAAATTAAACAGGATCAGGAAATGTAATGCAATTGCCATTTTTTTCCCCTTATCCTCGCACAGGAAAGAAAAGAGACAAAAGCAGAGGGAGTAGCTGGTCCAGCATCTGCTGCTGTTATAAATTTAGCAAAGCACAGGCTGCATGAAGAAATATTCAGTTGACTGCTGTAGGATTTTTGCCAGTTTTCTGTATATTGGGCCCAAATTTGGTTTTAGAAGCAATGCTCCTCCCCAAGCTTAAGTGCAATGAAAGACAATGAAAATAGAGAGCCCAGCTCTCCAGCCTGTCTGAGTTTTGCTGGATGGCAGCACAGCTCTGGTGTGTCAGTCACTCCTCCCAGTTCAGTATCATCAGCAAACTTGCTGAGGATTCATTCTGTGCCTTCATCCAGGTCATTATGAAGATGCTGAAAAAGACTGGACCCAGAACTGACCCCTGGGGAACAACACTAGTTACAGATCGCTGGCTGGACTCTGAACCACTGATCACAACTCTAAGGGGACACACAACCTATTAGCCAAGCTCCTTGCCTATGTGCATCATCTCATTTCTGAACCATGGAGCAGAGGAAGACAACCTGCTAGTGCAGAGGAAGACAGGAATTCAGCAATGAATGTATGAAAGCAATACACCTGTGCATTTCATATTTGTTACTGCAGCTAAAACTCACCTGCTACTCTACCCTGGAAAAAGGTATCAAAGGTATTTAAAAAGCACATCAATGTTGTCAATATATGGAGATCAAGGAAGTGTGGCTGGTGAAATCCTCTGTTAGAAGTGGCAGTAAAGAATAAGGCCACTCCTCCTCACTTTCATTTTAATATCAGCTGGACAAACTTACCGAGTTTTACTCCCAGTACAGTCTTACTAGAGACAAAGATGCACAACACCAAAAAAGAGCTGATTACACAATACCCAGGCATTTGGATGAAGTACAAGAGTTCTTGAATGAGTCCAGTAAATCCATCAATTGCTGAGTCACCAGCGTCACATGTGGAGGCAGAAACACTTCCTTACAGTGACAAATGCAAGGAGCTGCGTGCATTGAGCTGGTAAAATGAGGGAACCATGGCTGAAGCAAAAAGGCCTATTCTACAGGATGACAGCCTGTTAAGAACTTGAAACATGGCAAGAAGGAGGATCCAACTCAGCTTGAGACATCTCAACAAGGCTATCCAGAGGCAGCATTCCTCATACCAGACCTTCAGTACAGCCACATTCTTAGTAATCCATACAGATACTAACCAATCAGTTCATATAACCATCTGTCTGAACCACATACTATGGGGGGGAGGGGGAGAATGAAATTAGAACAAATTCATGTGGGGAAACAGGTTGTGCATTCTATCATGACAGCGCAACAGGCACATGTGAGTGGTGCGCATGACAGGTGCAGGAGACAGCATGAGAGTGGCACACATGACAGCGTGAGACACGTGCCAGCAAACAGACCAGCACAACAGCCACGCACGACTGCACGAGACACAGGGCAGCCACATAAACAATAGTGCAAGACACAACAGCGCGACAACCACAAGACACGACAGACGCACACGCGACGGCACGAGAAACACGACAGCGTGACAGCTGTGCACACAACAGCACGAGACACACGTGCTCAACAGCACAAAGCGCACGACAGCACGACAGACATGCACTCGACAACATGAGACACTTGACAGCCGTGCACGTGACAGTGTAAGACACATGACAGCATGAGACACACAATGGCAAAACAGACCCGTACAACAGGGTGACAGTCACATGCAACAGCTTCACTTTGAGCGCTGCTTGAAGAAACTAGGTTGGACTAGATGATCTTCTAGGTCCCTTCCAACCCCTAATTTCTGTGATTCTGTGATTCTGTGATTCTGTGAAACAGACTGGGAGAGCAGCAAAGCTGGGGCTGTGACCAGCTAAGTTAACAAGAAAGACCTGGCCCACACGGGTCAGGACTAAGCAGGGAGTTGCCAGGCCTGTTACAGGAAGGGCTGCTGGACACTCTGCTCAGGGGCAGGGGGGTCTCAAACCCAGAACCAGGACTTGCAGAGCACGCTTAAAAATTAATCATGAATATCATGAGAGGGTTTCAGGAGAGAGGGAGGGAGGGTTTCTCCTGACCCAGATCCTAGCCATATATCCACACAGATGGAATTATAGCTGCCTGGTATCAAATCATAAGAGCTCTCTTAGTATTTTATTCTTAGTCTCTAATATTGGAGAGCAATAACAGAAAGTTCAGCAGCTTTAGCCCCCAAGCACAGAGGTATCATCAGGGTTGAATAAAACTGTGATGCAAATAAATCTGTGCTTATGGAATTTTGCAAAAATGTCTACTGGAAAAAAACCTCTGATTTCTGCCCATGGAAATTATTTCTTTGCTGTGTTGCAATGAATGTTTTTCTGCATTCAAACCTCATGTAATGATGTTGTTAATGCTTTGCTTACTTTTAAGTACCTGAACAGTGCCTTCATCAGACTATTCAACTGCTTTGAGTTAGATTTGGCAGGATGATTTATTTGCTTACAATTAAGTATGCCTGCAAACACTGTGGTAAATTGATCGCTTTTAAATCTCTTTTTCAGTCCTGTGGACATCATTGGATCCCGAAATGCTGTTGCCAGTAACAATAAAGAAGCAAGAAAGGACAGGATGCAGTTGAATACTTCTTTCCACAGTAACAATTCAATAGTCAATGGATACAGTTGCTTCTCAAATCAAAATTAAGTATTTAACTGCAGGCTAATAACATGGTCGAGTAGTACAACATTTTGAATTTCCAACATGCCAACTCCAGGACTCTGATTACACTGCCTGTGTTGCTTCCCTTACTTTGAGGTTGTCTTATTAGTCCTCCTAGAGACAAACTAGAGTTACTTCTAGTCTACTACTGTCAACAATGCAGCAAAAGGGTTATATTAATTCATTTTAGGAACAATTCTTCCTTATCACAGTTGTTCATGCCTAAAAATGAATTGGACACTATTTGAATTTTTCTTTTAACTTCTTTCTTCTTCCCTTATAGTCAGGTACCAAACACAGTCTCATTGCCCCTTTATTCTATGGGCCAACTATTGATAAATATGCTTGAATATGTAGGCTTATATATTGATAAATATGCTTGAATTAAAATTCTATTAAATAAATTAATTTATGGCATAATACTACTTCATTAAGGTAAATGCTTGACGTTCTAATGTGCATGAAGGTTAAACACTTGTCTAAAATACCTTAGGGTTCTCACATCTAAATTACCTCTCAGGAAGTAACAGATTTCTAAGTAACATAAAAATATTTTGCTTATAAACTGGTAGGCTTGGATTTGCAATACATATAGACAGATTTATATATACTATACAGCCATGTATATGCTGTTACATGGCCAAATGCTTTTACAGCCACAGGGATGCAAGTTGGTGATCAATATGAATGACACTGACTTCTGTACTTGTGAACTTAATATATATACTGCATACATAATGTCATACACTGCTGAGAGTGTAATTTAAGTTGGAAAGTGTCAGCAGTCTCTGGCTCTTGGGGAAGAACAACCCCATGTATCAGTACAGGCTGGGGGCTGATCTATTGGAGAGCAGCTCTAGAGAAAGAGACCTGGGGGTCCTGGTGGACAGGAGGATCCCATGAGCCAACAATGCACTCTTGTGACCAGGAAGGCCAACGGCATCCTGGGATGCATTAGGAGAAGTGTGCCCAGCAGGTCAGGGGAGGTTCTCCTCCCCCTCTACTCTGCACTGGTGAGACCCCCCCTCGAGTACTGTGTCCAGTTTTGGGCACCCCAGTTCAGAAAAGACAGAGATTTACTGGAGAGAGTCCAGCGCAGGGCTGCCAAGAGGATTAAGGGAGTGAAGTATCTCCCTTATGAGGAGAGGCTGAGAGAGCTGGGGCTCTTTAGCCTGGAGAAGAGGAACGTCATCAATGTCTATAAATATGTTAAGGGTGAGTGTAGGGAGGACGGAGCCAGACTCTTCTCAAAGTCATCCATTGACAGGACGAGAGGCAATGGGTGCAAGTTGGAGCACAAGAGGTTTAGGTCAACACAAGGAAAAACTTTTCACAGTGAGGGTGACAGAGCTCTAGAATGGGTTGCCCAGAGAGGTTGTGGAGTCTCCATCTCTGGAGACACTTAAGACCCTCCTGGATCTGTTCCTGGGTGACTTAGTCTAGGTGATCCTGCTCTGGCAGGGGGGTTGGACTAGATGATCTTTTACGTCCCTTCCAACCCCTAACATTCTGTGATTCTGTGGCTCCACTGATATTTGCCCTCTCCAAAAGGTGGGCTTTTTATTTCCAAGTGGCTTTGTTGCTAAGTTGCTATTTCTGATTTTTTCCTTCCAGTTTTGTTGGGTTTTATCATTATATTTTTCTCTTACTTTTTCCCTGCATTATTTTTTTTTCTTCTGAAGGAAAGTTTTCTATTCCTTACTGTCCATGGCATGACTTCTATTGAGGCACCTGTAATTACTTATTTATTCTGCATTTCCTCTGATGCAGGTTAGGATATATTTCTGGAAGGACATATTTCTGGAAAAGGTTGGTGAATTTATACTAAAAAAGAAACAAAACACCTAATACTAAAAGTCAGCTTTTCTTTAATCCAGCAATTTTTTTTTCTATTAGGATTTGATTCATTAAATTCATCTTCATGAGGTTCACCTAGCCACTTGCCAAAGGAAAGTTTTTCCTATATTAACATGCAAATGATGTTAGACTGCTTTGTTTTCCTCCTTACATCCTTCTCAGTGACATAAGCCTCGAGCACAGAGAACCATTGTGGAGAGGTTACCTACAAAAGTCTTTGCTCAGAAGGCACTGGAAATACTCTGAGAGAACACGAGGTCCTTCAAATCCAGCTTGGTCTGGGCATTTTGTCAAGGGTTGGATCAAAGTGTTGTATCCCAGCCAAGATTCAGGGACTTCCTGCCTGAAGAGGTGAGCTGTGAAATAAGAGATTGCTTATGATGCTTTGGTCAGCAAAGACTCATGGGTGGCTTGTGTGGTCACCCCCTAGAGGCTGTGCTCCTCGGTTCTTCATCTCCACAGCAGCAGATAGTTCACAGAGACTTCAAAATATCAATTCCACCCTTTCTGCCACAATGCATGTTATTCAGACAGGTTTTTTTTCAGCAACACTGAGCATTGTTGAGTTTATTTTTTGTTACTAAGCTTTAAAGAAAGAATCTACCCAGTTATCTAGACTTCAACATGATGGTCCAACACAGCTGGAGCTGCCCTGGCAGCTATTTGTCACTTCAGAGTAAATCACTTTCCCTCAATAACATTTCCCCAACTGTAAAACAGAGGAAATAATCCTTATTTTTCGAAGTTGATATGAGGCTTATTAATGCTTATTTAAGAGCTTCGTTACGCTTGGCTGGGAAAGGTAATGATTATTATAATTTTAAGTGAAGCTTAATTATAAAACTGTTAACGTAAGCATATTAGAAAAAGGAATTCTACATTGCAAGGCAGCAATTGCTTAGTTACTCTTAAAGCAGCACAGGATGATTTTATATACATCTTGTTATCACTAATCCCCACTTCTCTAAATCCTGCATTTCTTTTTCCCAGGAAAGCTAAGAAGAGGCAACATGCCAATTAAGTTTAGTGTTTAAACAATCAAGAAACAATACCCACTACCTTCCTTGGTGACAAGCCATCATTGAAATCTTGATAAATAAAGCAACCTCTGTACAAACTTCTTCTTTTTACTATATATTAAATCAATCTACGTAGGTGATTGTCACTGGCACAGTTCCTAACCTGGAGAGGAGACTAATTTACCAAGATCAACTTACCAATATAACAATATTTTGTGATAAGATTTTCTTACTACACAAATCTTAACACAGCTCTTCCTTTATTCAACAAGGTAAATCCTTTAAGTGACTTGCTTAGAAGACAACTTAGGACTTGCAAAAGTCAACGATACTGAAGACAGCATAGTTTTTGTAAAGAAAGAATTGAGCAAAATAACTTTTTAGCCAACATAGCATATATATCAAAAGAATCACATATTCATAGAATGTATTGGGTTGGAAGGGACCTCCAAAGGCCATCTAGTCCAACATCTCTGCAATAAGCAGGGACATCTCTAACTAGGTCAGGCTGCTCAGAGCCTCCTCAAGCCACGCCTTGAATGTCTCCAGGGTGGGGCCTCCACCATCTCTCTGGGCAATCCATTCCAGTGATCTGTCACCCTCATTCAATAACTTTTTTCCTAATGTCTAACCTGAACCTCCCCTTTTCTAGCTTAAAGCCATTACCCCTTGTCCCATTTCTACAAAACCTTATGAACAGATGCTCCCCTGCCTTCTCAGAGGCCTCTTTCAGATACTGGAAGGTCGCTATAAGGTCCCCCTGGAACCTCCTCTACTTCAGGTTGAACAACCCCAACTCTCTCAACCTGTCCTCACAGGAGAGGTACTTCAGCCCTATAATAATTTTTGTGACTCATTTTTTGTATTGCTTTGACTCCTCATTCCCAAATCTACAAATATGTTGTATGAGATAAAGCTCTGTAACGTACATGGTGACACAGAACTCCAGGCTCATCTTCCAACAATAAACAGAAAGAAAAGCCAACTATCTCCTTCCATTTCCCCCCACTTTACCACCTACTTGGAGTTCAGAGGTACATCAGAAGAGGTAAATTACCATCAAATTTGTTTAAAAGAGGCACTTTTCACAAAGCTTTTCAAAAAAAGGTATTTCACATTAAAATCATGCATCTTTTCAAAGCTCTCTCTACAGTTATGTCTTCTTCCTAAGAAGACAATGGTGGTTTTCAGAAATAGTCACATGAAAAGTAAACCCTTAATGATGGGAAGGGGTGTGGGGAGGCAGTGTGAGAAGCAACAACAATTAAAAAAAAAACTATATCAAGTGTGATATCCAGCAAAAATCATGTCTGGAAATGAAAAGATGCATGAATGGTGGTTGTCTAATATTAACCCAAACCAAAAGTCTGTATTTTGTAGACATTGTAGATCATTGTAGGACTAGATGATCTTCTAGGTCCCTTCCAGCCCCTAATTTCTGTGATTCTGTGATTCTGTATAAAAGGGGATTTGAGCAGAACTGAAGGAGACATTCATTCTTCACTGAATGCCAACAGGAATAGTTGATCTAAAATAATTTCGTAAGCTTAAAAAAAAAATAATTCAAATCAAGGCTTAGAAGGAAATACAGTTCTCTAGATTTACAACAGCAGTGTGAAAACAATAAAATTAAGATATTTCTATCAATCCTGGTCATGAGATGCAACAGCATGCCTTGTGTGGTTGGAATTTGTCCTGGAACAAAGGAGCACACAGCAGATTGTCACCACTATCCCCTCTGCAAAGCTCTTGAAGCAGCATCTCACATGCCATCTCCAAGCAAAAGATGGAAATAAAAGAAGGAAAATGGAAAGAGAAGGGAAGTAAATCCACCAAAACGATTTGACAGAAGGGGCTTGATGACCAAGGGAAAATAAGACAGTTAGAACAGTAAAGCCTTGGTGATAACAGGTCTCTACTGAACACGTGGTGCCACAGAGTTGCAGCCAAGTGCTGCTACAGAAAGGACCAGGAAAAAGTGCAGTTAAGAACCAGAAGGTGCCTGGTTCTGTCAGCAGCTGTACTTTGGCTCCTCCCTTTGGTTCTATTCCAACAGCAACCAAGTGAGATAGCCTCAAGGTTATCCATAGGATTTGCCTGCTCTTCCTTCCTGCAGGCAACAATGATCTCCTCACAGTGACTTCCCCAACTTAGCTGAAGACAAAAGTTTCCTGATTTTGAACTACAAACAGCATCAGATACTTATTTCTACTTTCCTACTCCAAACTTAATTAACAGATCAAAGTCATCATTCAGAGATATTTCCAATGATTATTCCCTTGGCCTATTTTTTCCCCACTGCACTTGCTTGTCCTGCCAAGCAACTTCAATGACAAAGGCTTTTTATTATATTAGTAGAAGGCTTTTTCTGTCCTCTTCATAAATACTTTACTGGCCCACTGGATCTGCAAGCATAGCATACCTGTCAGCTAGAGTTAGCAAACCTTTAGCAAACTCACTGGCTATGTGAAAGTGTCCTGCGGAAAAAAACTGCAGTAAGTCACACACAACATCAAAACTACCTTGTCCTGGACTCCAAGAACAACCACATTCAAGTTGCCACCATCTCTTTCCTCTGCAGCATCTTCCCTTGCTTTAACTCCTGAAGTTACATTACATTTAATGACCAAACACAGTACTTTGCAAACAAACACGTACTTATTTGTCATAGCCCAAGGAGAAAACAGTTCATTCATTGACTTAATTTTAAGTCTCAAGAGCCAGCTATGGTTTACCACAGATTCTATTTATTTAAAACAAACAAACAAACAAACAAAACCAGAAAAAACACCGAATCAACAAGATTGTAAAGTTAATGCAAATAAACAACACTGATGATGTGCTGCACTGGAGAATTAAGACATAAAATTCTATAGCATGGAAAATACTGCGGGATACTATATGTACAATGAGACCAAAGTCCTACATTCTGAGAAAATAGTTTCTTATATCACAAAATGATACTAAAATAAACCCATCATAACTTGACTTGCCTTTCTTTTTTTTTTTTTAACTCCCCATTAAATGCATTATTGGGAAGCCACTATTAAAAGGCTGACATTTACATGAAAAATGTAATTAGGTATAAGGTCTAAGTGCCAAAAAAGAAGTCTCCAGAGAAGGAGACTCCACCACCAATCTTGCCAGCCTCTTCCAGGCTCTGGCACCTCACAGCAAAGAAGTTTTTCCTCATGTTGAGATAGAATGCCCTGTGTTTCACCTTGCTACCGTTACCTCTCAACACCCTTGAAAGAGACTGGCAACTTCTATTGACACCCACCCTGCAGATATTTGTAAACATTCATAAGATCCCCTCTCAGGCTTCTCCAGGCTAAACAGCCCCAGGGCTCTCTGCCTATCCTCACAAGAGAGATGTTCCAGTCCCTTCATCATCCTCAGCCTCTGCTGGAATCTGTCCAGTATTTCCCTGTCCCTCTTGAACTGGGGTGACCAGAACTGGACACTACATTCCAGATGTGGTCTCACTAGAGCAGAGGGGGAAGAGAATCCCTCTTGACCTGCTGACCACAATCTTCTTAATGCACCCCAGGAGATCATTGGCCTTCCTGGTCACAAGGGCACATTGCTGTCCTATGGAGAGCTTAGTGGCCACCAGGACTCCAAGGTCCCTCTCAATGGAGCTGCTTTCCAGTGGGTCTACCTCTTACCTGTACTGGTACCTGGCATTGTTCCTCCCCAGGTGTAGGATTCCACACTTATCCTTGTTGAACATTGTTATTCATGACACATTTTCCCTCAGACAACTCTCAACTCCAAGTTGAAGCTTTGTATTAGAACATAAAGATTAAAAATAAATAACATTGGAAGTGTCAAAGGCAAAATCCTCATGTAGAAAAAAAAATCATTATGTAGAAAATTAAAATTCAGCAAAATAAATCCTACTACATAAATGTACACTGATTTTTTTGTTGTCTAGCTCTTTCACAGCCAGAGACATGGCACACAGTGAACAAAATGAGGCAGTTACTGGACTGTACAGTGGCAAGAAGATTTGGAGAATCTTTCACAGATCCTGCTACTCAATAGATGAAAAATTTACTGACTGAAGGATCATCTCAGGGAAGCAAATCTCTTGCATTTCCAGCTTGGCTACTAAGGAGTCTCAGTACAACTAAGATTTTCAAGGTACAGACTTGCTAGATTGAAGATGTCAAGCAAATTCAATCTGAATTGTTCTCATGGAGGTGAATTTTCATGGTATTGTTCTGAAGAAGCTACTTAACTGTCTTTAAAGCTTTTAACATCACACTAATCACCTTGAGCAGCACTACACAGAAAATGAGCCTCCAGATCAAAGCCAAAATCATGCTGTGGCTCTTTTAGGCATTCCATACAGCACTACTTTGAGCATCTCATTTCTGAAATTTCAACCAAAACTTTTCAAGGACAGTTTTTAGACACAGAATTATAAAACCAAAAAGCAACTCCTTCTAAGAGGAAAGGGCAGATACTGAAAAGAAGGCGATGATGCATGCAGGACAGAAGCAAAGGAGGTACAACAGTTTTGCTGATAAGCACAGCAACAAGAATAACTTGATTCTAGAATCTGTTTTTACTTCAGCAGCAAGTTCTAAGGAAAAACACTGGTAATCTTTACGGCTGGGCAAGGGCAAGGGCAAAGGCAAGCTTCTTCTGCTTCACTCCTCCAAAGAGCTCTCAATGGGATCAAAACAGAGTCCTTCTGATGTCTACAGAAAGCAGAGGAGAGGAATTTTTGAAACTAGTGGAAAGGCCATGTGTTCTCTGTTTTGGGGTTGTTGGTTTTTTTACTTCACACCTCCAAAGTAAAATTGGAAGACATTTCTGCTATGAAGCATCTAAGTAAGCCAAGAAAATTTATAGCTTATATAGTTTATTTATAGCTTTATACCCCTACCATTCTACAGGGCTGTGATTCTATGACAGTAATGTATGGAAGGATAAGACAATCATGTCTAGCACTTGTACATCAACATTATTTAAGAGATTTTCATTTTTTTGCATGCAAAACAAGAGTCTCTTGGAAAAAAAAGATGACACCGTGAGAGTAAAAGTCACAAGATCAGGAGAAGCTTCACTCAGGATTTGTAAGGTAACAGGTAACAAAAATCTGGGAATAAGTGTGCAACTGCTAGGTCATGTTGCTCAGTGGAGACAACTCCTGTACAGTAGCATTAGTCCTACCTCAGAGGTATTGGTTTGTACCCTGTTTTTCTACTCCACCAAGTATTTATTTTCCAAGAATCACAGAAAGGTTTCAGTTGGAAGGGACATTTAAAAGTCAGCTAATCCAGCTGCCCCTGAAATAAGCACAGACATCTGCAACTAGATGAGCCTGCTCAGAGCTCATCCATCCACCTGGCTCAGTTCCTCGGTGGGCTGCCCTGGGTGACCCTGCTCTGGCAGTGGGGATAGACTTGATCTCCAGAGGTCCCTTCCAGCTCCTACCATTCTATTCTACCATTCTGAGTCTATGAGAGCACTGGTACCTGTTCAGTACACCCTACATTCTAATCCAATGAAAATAACACTCCCAGATGGACATGTAAATGGAATTATGTTTTTCTAGAAACAAAGGCAGTAAGGAATCAGATTAGGAAGTCTCTGTATCATATGCTGCATTGTCCTAGAGAAGCTAGCTTGGGTTGTTAACCATGTTAACACAAAGCTATGTACACGACAAATTACTCCAGAGTGTCCTGTATAAACATTAACTTTAGCAATTATTTCATATCTGCTACAAATCACAGCTCCTTATCAGAATGCTATTATATCTTCATCACACTTTCAAAGCCCTTGCAGTCTTACAGTGACTTACTTCACCCAATAAGACTTTTTTTTGTAGACTAATATCTAGAGCTGACATCACTTGAAAAAACAAGCAAGCAAAAAAACCCATCAGCTTTTGTAACACAGCCAGAACTTGTTCTTTATATAAGCACCTATGACTTAGAAGAGAGGTCATACTCTTCAATATCTTTATCAGTGACCTGGATGAGGGGATGGAGTGCATCCTTAGCAAGTTTGCAGATGACACTAAATTGGGTGGCTGTGTTGATCTGCCTGAGGGTCGGGAGGCTCTGCAGAGGCATCTGGACAGGCTAGAGCGACGGGCTGAAACTAACTGCATGAGGTTCAACAAGACCAAGTGCAGGGTTCTGCATTTGGGTCACAACAACCCCCTGAAGTGTTACAGGCTTGGGGAGAAGTGGCTGGAAAGCTGCACTTCGGAGAAGGACTTGGGGGTGCTGGTAGACAGCCGGCTGGATATGAGCCAGCAGTGTGCCCAAGCAGCCAAGAAGGCCAACAGCATCCTGGCATGGATCAAGAACAGTGTGGCTAGCAGGAGCAGGGAGGTGACTGTACCCCTGTACTCAGCACTGGTGAGGCCACACATTGAATACTGTGTCCAGTTTTGGGCCCCTCACTACAAGAAGGATGTTGAGGTACTGGAATGGGTTCAGAGAAGGGCAACGAAGCTGGTGAAGGGTCTGGAGAGTTTCTCCTATGAGGAAAGGCTGAGGGAGCTGGGATTGTTTAGTCTGGTGAAGAGGAGGCTCAGGGGGGACCTTATTGCTCTCTACAGCTACCTGAAGGGAGGTTGTAGGGAGGTGGGGGTTGACCCCTTCTCCCAAGTTAAAAATGACAGGACGAGGGGGAATGGCTTCAAGTTGCACAAAGGGAATTTAGGTTAGATATCAGGAGGAATTTCTTTACAGAGAGGGTAGTTAGGCATTGGAACGGGCTGCCCAGGGAGGTGGTTGAGTCCCCATCCCTGGAAGTGTTTAAAAACCATGTGGATGTGGTGCTGGGAGACATGGTTTAGGGACTCTGGCAGTGTAGGGTTGTTAGTTGGACTTGATGATCTTAAAGGTCTCTTCGAGCCAAATGATTCTATGATAAAACACTAACCAGGCAGAAAAAATGTTGAAGAATTTTTCGACAAAAAAGAAAAAAAAAAAATCTGTCTTGAAAGAATTAGATTTCTGGAATACTAGAGGACAAGCAAGAGAAACATTAATGCTTGATTAATTTGTTCTCACTTTTCTTCACCAAATATTTAAGATACTGACCACTGTGGACAGAAACATTTACCAGATGGATTTTTCATGTGATACTACTGGCCCTTCTTAGATTCTTGGTCTTCTTTCAAATGATAAAATACCGTAAGCCTGAACAACTCTGACTTTTTTAAACCAAAGCCAGCAGCTCAAGAATACCTATTTAGTTATCACATCTCCTCAAACTCATAACAGATGAATTGTCTTAATTTTACCAGGAATTCAGAGATTATTGTGAATGCACAAGTGCTGCACCATGCCTGAAACGTTCACATTCTTTTTGCCACCCTGGTACCACAGAGCAGTCTGCATCCATCACAACGAGGATACTTCAGGTGCTGCAGGGGAGGTTGTGGATGTACAAGGAGTTTCAATAAACTCCAGGATAACCTCACCCTTTCTGGATATTCCTCTGTTACCCGTATTTGACATTGTCCTTTTTACTTGTCTGCCACAGTCCACCTCAAAACACAATAGCCAGGAGAGAAAGATGCTGCATCACATCAATAATTCACACTGAGTATTGTGTCCAGTTTGGGGCATCTCCACACAAGAGATATCTCAAGGTATTACAGCGAATGAAGAGGAGGCTGATGAGGGGTGTGGAGAATAAATCTGATGAGGGGCAATTGAAGGAGCTGGGACTGTTTAGTTTGAGAAAGAGGAGGTTGAGGGGAGACCTCATAACTCTCTACAACTCCCTGAAAGGACATGGCAGAGAGGTTGGTGCTGGTCATTTCTCAGAGGTCATTAGCAATAGAACAAGAGGGGATGGACTCAAGCTGCACCAGGGGAGGATATGAGGGAACAATTTTTCACTGAAAGAGCAGCCAGAGACTTGAACAGGCTGCTCAGGAAGGGGGTTGAGTGACCATCCCTGGAGGTGTTTAAGGGTCATTTGGATGTGGTATTGGGTGACATGGTTTAGGGGTGACCTTTGTAGAGTAGGGTTAATGGTTGAACTTGATGATCCCAAGGGTCTTTTCCAACCAGAATGACTTTATGATTCTATGAGTAACCCCATACATACCTTATTCACTTGTTTTACTCCTTTTCCATAGTTGGGAAAAGATTGCCCCAAGAGCTTAAAGCAGCTAACCTGATGTCTGTACACCAGTTAGCATCCTGCTGCCTTGAGCCAACTTGATCCAAAACCTAGTGTAGTGAGCATCACTGTGATTGCTGATGCTGCAGATGCTTCTCTCCACAAAGAGCTATGACTTTCACTCACAGCCAAGGCTATTTTGACACACACCACACTGACAAGTCCAGAAGAGGAAGCAGGCAAAATATTTCCCCTTGTGGTTATAAATTCCTTCTCACCACTTGATGTTTAATACGGGTTCATATGCCATACTCATTAACAATAGCTGAATATACTGCTCTTTTTTCTACCCTTCCGCTGTTATAAATCTCTTTTTTTTTTTTTTTCTTCTTATTGATTTGGGATATTTTCATTTATTGTTCTGCAGGCTATTCAAATTATTTTAATGCAACTCATAACAGTCACAGCGAAAGCTACTTAAAAGTTCAGAAGGTATTTGTCTGACATTCTACTCCCATATTCTGCAGCAATAGTCCTGGATATTTTTTCCTAAGGTTGGGTGGAGAGCCTGCCAAATACTGAGTTAGCCTGCCAGGTGGCACAGAGCTATTTTTCCCATCAGCAACTCAAAACAAATACAGCAGACACACAAATATTTGATATACATACATAGGTCACACAATGCTCACGCAGAGTATTCAGCTCGTAAAGCAAATGCACTCTTCTCCAATAAGCACAGACCAACAAAACAAGAGAATAAAAAACATTTGATACATCAGTATTCCAAAGTGGAAATTCACAACTAGAGATCCACCCAAAACTGATCTCTGCACTTGGATTTTTTTAGAAGGAATTCATTTTCAATTTCTAAAATGCAGAAATAGTTTGTCTTTCCCTAAGCCAATCCAGGCTTCTGGAGGAATACAGACAAGACACAGAGCAGAGGTTATGTCCATGTGTTTACAAGGGTACAGGAGAGCAAATCTTCATTCCCAAGTAACTCTAAAAATATTTTCTAAGACTATCAATCCAAACTATCTTAGAATCATGTTGGATGTCCCCAGAACTTTGAGATACCAGTAGGTGTACTTGGTGGCATGATTACACATTTTTGAAGCCTCTAGCTTAATTCTTTTCAGGAATAAGGATTAAACCCCTACTTTTTATTAAAAGAAAACTCATACTTTCTCAAATATATGCAACACAGAGCCTAGGGCATTAAAAAAACCCTAATAAAAAGAGTTGACAATCACAAAAATCCACAGAATGGTCATGGTTGGAAGGGAGCTCTGGAGATCATTAAGTCTAACCCCCTGTCAAAGGAATGGTACATTTCAATATAATTTAATTAAAATACTAATCTCACAGGCTGGAGGGTTCAGTAAAGACAAACCACGAATGGAAGGGGAAAGTGATACAATCAGAAGTAACAGCATAAAAGAGGATGATGATTTTTAAAGGGAGGAAAACACCCTGCAAAATAATGTCCTGAGAAGACAAAAGAAAAGCCCAAAACC
>JANHFW010071129.1:0-17134 GCA_027560035.1 Ceyx erithaca | reverse complement strand
GGGGGGGGGGTGGGGGGTCTGTGTCGCCTCGTGCGGGGAGGCGGATTCTTCTTTCCCCCCGCCCCCCCTCCATCATTGCCCTCACTCAAAGGGGGTGGACCCCTAGAATTTGATGTCCCCTCAAATGAAAACCTATCTGGCAACTTGCCTGTAGCCTGTCCCTCAGCCCCACAACTTAGAACTTCCTCAATGAAGAAGAAAAGGAGGGTTCTCATAGTGGGAGACTCTCTGTTGAAGGAAACTGAAACTGAGGGCCCAATTTCTAGGCCCGACCCAGCACACAGAGAAGTCTGCTGCATCCCTGGGGCTAAGATTAAAGACATCAGGAGGGCAAGGGGGCCCAAGCAAGCTGGCTAATATTCAAATGCCATTTCCTCCAGACACAGGATCACTGTATCCCAAAGAGCAGGAAATCTAGTAAGACAATTAGGAGACCTGCATGTTTGAACAGGGAACTCTTGGTAAAACTTAAGTTGAAGAGGGAAATATATAAAACATGGAAGGAGGGACAGGCCACCTGGGAAGAATACAGGGAGGTAGTCAAAGGATGCAGGGTTGCAACAAGGAAAGCTAAGGCTTCCCTTGAAATTAAGTTGGCGATGGAGATCAAGGACAACAAGAAAAGCTCCTATAAGTATGTTGTAGGCAAAAAAAAGCCTAGAGGCAATGTGGGCATACTACTGGATGAAGTGGGTGCCCTGGTGACCAAGGACAGAGTGAAGGCTGAGTTCCTGTGTGACTTGCTCTAGGTGATCCTTGTATGGCAGGGGGGTTGGACTAGATGGTCTTCTATGTCCCTTCCAACCCCCAACATTCTGTGATTCTGTGATTCTGTGATTCTGTGATTCTGTGATTCTGTGATTCTGTAATTCTGTGATTTTGTGATTGTGAGCAGCTGGACATCTAGACTAACTGCAGTTGGGTTTACATCTCTCTGGTCTGTTCTTAGTTTACACAGGAGGGTGTGAGGTGAGAATGAAAATGCATTAGTCCTACAGAATGTGTTCAGTCGCAATGAAAGATGTGTGGTGTCTCTGCAAGGAGCAGTGCAGTCCTTTGTTGGGTAGCATGGTCCTTAAGTTTAATGGAAATCACAGAATCATAGATTCACAGAATGTTAGGGGTTGAAAGTGACATAGAAGATCATCTAGTCCAAGTCCCCTGACAGAGCAGGATCACCTAAACTAAGTCACCCAGGAACACATCCAGGTGGGTCTTGAATGTCTCCAGAGAAGGACACTCCACAACCTCCCTGGGCAATCTGTTCCAGGTTCTGTCACCCTCACTGGGAAAAAAGTTTTTCCTTCTGTTTATCCTAAACCTCTTGTGCTCCAACTTATTCCCATTGCCCCTCATACTGTCATTGGATGACAATGAGAAGAGTCTGGCTCCATCCTCTCTACACTGCCCTTAACATATTTATAGATACTGATGAGGTCCATTCTCAGTCTCCTCCAGGTTAAAGAGCCCCAACTCTCTCAACCTTTCCTCAGCAGGGAGATGCTCCATCCTTTCAGCATCTTGGTGGGCCTATGCTGGATTCTCTCCAGTAGCTCTTTGTACCTCTATAACTGGGGTGCCGAAAAGAGAAGCTGCTTCCATGGACTGCAGGATTTGGTTTTATGGGGTGTTTTGGAACACAGCTGGAGCCACTGAAAGAAATCAGTATGTATTTCACTGGCAGCTCTCCTGGTGTATCTATTTGTGTATTTTTTTGTCGCTACCTTTGTTCCCTGCGTTGCTTCTCTGGTGTACATTTTCATGTTGATGCTCTCCAGGTTGCTTTTCTTCAGCTACTCCATTAAGGCCATGAAGTGGGGGAGTTGGCAGGTGTGTTCACCACACTCACTCTGAATCACTTCTGTGGGGAATGCAGTGTCACATGAGCTTTTGGGTATTCAATGGGCTGCCAACCTTCTGCGTCTCTCCTTATTTTGGGTAGAAGATCACTGTTCTTATCCTTTACTTTCCGTACAACCCCTAAGCTGGTAATATACCCAGTTGTGTGTTCATGCTACTCTGGAGGGCCAGTTGTATTCATTTCTTGTCTCCTTGTGTGGGACAAGATCATGAAAACACAGGGGAAAACACACCTCTGAAACAGAAAAGGCTGAGGGCTTTCAGTGAAAATGCATGGCTTGATAATGGCAGGATTCTTTAAGCACAGGCAGTGGGTGCAAGATAATAGACAATCTCACCCACCTATCTCTGCAGCCCTAATAAGGACATACATAATTGTGATCTTATTTTTTTCCTGCCTGACACCTTCAATCTCACTTGATTTAACCATATATTGAAGAACTTCACTTGTTCATATTCTCTTTGGTATATTTTTGTTATGTATCTTTGTTTTGGGAGGCTGATTTTAGGGAAATCCTCCTTCTTCCCTGTTCCCCATATCCTCTCCTGTCAAGATAGGAACTTCCCATGATCCCACCAAACAACTTGCAATCATTCCTGTAGGCAAATACCTGTATTTATAACTATGGGAAAGATTTCTGACCTTGTCCTAGAGCAGTTGACATGATTGAGCAAAACATGAATGTGCTTCTGTGTGTGCAAAGTGAAGAGTCATGAGGCAGAATCCAGCAACAGTCTTGAGACCAGTCTTTGAAGTATGAAATGCAATTTCAGAGTGAAGGATAAAGGTTGTTATTGGCAACACCTCCAGGGAGGTGGCATCCTGGAATACATTCAGAAGAGTGTGACCAGCAGGTCAAGGGAGGTTCTTCTTCGCCTCTACTCTGCGTTGGCGAGGCCCCATCAGGAATATTGTGTTCAGTTCTGGGCACCCCAGTTCAAGAAGAACAAAGAGCTACTGGAAAGAATCCAGCTGAGGGCCACCAAGATGCTGAAGGGAATAGAGCATCTCCCTTATGAGGAGAGGCTGAGACAGCTGGGGCTCTTTAGCCTGGAGAAGAGGAGACTGAGGGGGGAGCTCATCCATACCTATCAATATGTTAAAGGTGAGTATAGGGAGGATGGAGCCAGACTCTACTCAGTGTCATTCAATGACAGGAAAAGACGGGCAATGGGAATAAGTTGGAGCATGAGAGGTTTAGGGTAAACACAAGGAAAAACTTTTTCCCTGTGAGGGTGACAGAACCTGGAACAGATTGTCAAGGGAGGTTGTGGAGTGTCCTTCTCTGGACACACTCAAGACCCACCTGGATCTGTTCCTGGGTGACTTAGTTTAGGTGATCCTGCTCTGTCAGGGGACTTGGACTAGATGATCTTCTAGGTCCCTTCCAACCCCTAACATTCTGTGATTCTGAGGTTCATGTGAGAAGGCTTCGTTCTGGGGCAGGGACTCCCAAGAGGAATGTGTTTTCTGTGGAGAAGATAACCTGAAAATTACTATGATCCTGGTGGGTAGAGTGGAGTAGACACAGAGAAAAAAAAAACAAAACAAAAATGATAACTTTGGCTTTTTGGTACTTTGTTTGTACAGCTTCTCTGCAGACTTACATCTCCATTTATTTCACTTTATTTCCCTCCATCTAATTCCCTGTAGTGTACTGAAGAGGGGTTATGCTTGCTTTATTAACTCCTTTGTTTTAATGGAAGAAAGGAATAGGGGACATTGGTTTGTTGCCACCCAGGGTCCCTTTCCTGGTGAACTGTGATCAGTTCTGTGCATGGTGGTCTAACCTTGGCTGGAGGCCAAGTAACCATTATCACTCCATCACTTCCCTTCTCATCAGCACAGCATAGCAAGAAAATTAGACAAAAGAAAGCTCATGGGTCAAGATAAAGTCAGTTTATTAAAGCAAAATCAAAGGCTGTGCATGGAAGCAATGGGAAACCAAAGATTTATTCTCAGCAGGGGATGTTTGGTCACTTTCTGGGAAGCAGCGTTTTAGCACATGTAGCAGTTGCCACAGAAAAAAAAATAAATAAAGAAGTCATAATAATGAATGTTCCTCTCTAGCTCTTCTCTGAGCTTTGTGACTCAGCTGACATGGTGGTGTCCTGCTTTGAGTCAGAACAGAACAATTCTGTTCAGTGATTTTACATTTTAGCTTAAGTCTAACTTCACTATCTGAAATTAATGGTGTGGTTTTGTCAGTGTCTGCTTCTATCGGAGACAACACTTGCTGTTTATAGTTACTACCAAAGGCTGGTGTGCAGAAAGGCTTTTGCTTTCACTTGTTCTTGTGCAGCCCAAGGCCACTGCTTGGTCTTGTACCACACAGGGAGTGCAGAGAGTGAAAGGCACCTGCAGGGAGGAGGGGACAGAACAGGGGACCCAAAACTGACCAGTGAGGGATTCCAGCCCATATACAGCATGTTTGGTATGTAGCTGAGGGATCACAAGGATCAAGTTCTCTTCTTCAGTAACCAGCGTTGGAGGATGACTCCATCTGTTCTGATTTCTTTCCTGATCCATATGTTCCTGAATCCAGCTCCTGAATCCGGTTCAGTCTGTTTGTCTGATTCCATCTGTCACTGAGTCCATTTAGGAACTTTGCCAGTGCCTTCTTCACAGCATCATGACAATGATAATGGAATTCATGTATTCATACATATATTCATCAATGACCTAGACGAAGGGCTGTGCTGCCATCCAGAGAGACCTAGACAGACTGGAGAGATGGGCAGGGAGAAATGTAATGAAATTTAACAAGAGCAAGCGTAGAGTCCTTCATCTGGGGAGGAACAACCCCATGTATCAGTACAGGCTGGGGGCTGATCTGTTGGAGAACAGCTCTGGAGAAAGAGACCTAGGGGTCCTGGTGGACAGGGGGATACCACAAGCCAACAATGCGCCTTTGCTGCCAAGGCGGCCAGTGGCATCCTGGGATGCATTAGGAGAAGTGTGGCCAGCAAATCAAAGGAGGTTCTCCTCCCCCTCTACTCTGCACTGGTGAGACCCCACCTGGAATACTGTGTCCAGTTTTGGGCACCCCAATTCAAGAAGAACAAAGAGCTACTGGAAAGAATCCAGCTGAGGGCTACCAAGATGATTAAGGGAGTGGAGCATCTCCCTTATGAGGAGAAGCTGAGAGAGCTGGGGCTCTTTAACCTGGAGGAGACTGAGGGGGGAGCTCATCCATGTCTATCAATATGTTAAGGGTGAGTGTAGAGAGGATGGAGCCAGATTCTTCTCAATGTCATCCAATGACAAGACTAGAGGTAATGGGAATAAGCTGGAGCACAAGAGGTTTAGGGTAAACACAAGGAAAAAGTTTTTCCCTGTGAGTGTGACAGAATTCTGGAACGGGCTGCCCAGGGAGGTTGTGGAGTGTCTTTCTCTGGAGACATTCAAGACCTGCCTGGATGTGTTCCTGAGTGACTTAGTATTGGTGATCCTGCTCCGGCAGGGAGGGTTGGACTAGATGATCTTCTATGTCCCTTCCAACCCCTAACATTCTGTGATTATGTGATAATGTTGTTGCCATCACAGGGGCCAGGTCTGATGTTGATTTTTTAGATATTTGTAAATATTCCTTTTTTTTTTTTTTTTTTTTTTATGTATTAAAGTTAAGCTGGTTTAGTTTTCTAATTTCTCAGTTTCTCTACCTCATTCCCTTTCTTTTCCCTTTTGGGAAGAGAAAGGAGTTGTCAGAGAGCATCTGTTATGGGTCTAGTGGATGACTGAACATATACCTTGACATATGGTGTGGAATATCTGTCTGGAATATCTGTCATGGCTATCATAGAATCTTTCTGGTTGGAAAAGACCTTTAAGATCAAGTCCAACTGTTAACCCAGCACTGCCAGGTTACCACCAAACCATGTTCTTCAGCACTAGATCTAGACAGATTTTCAAAAGCCTTAAGGGATGGTGACTCCACCACCTCCCTGGACAGCCTGCTCCAGAGCTGAATCCTTTCAGTGAAGATTTATTTTTTTTCCTAACATCCAACCTAAATATCCTCTGGTGCAACTTGAGGTTACTTCCTCTCATGTTGTCGATTGTTACTTGGGAGAAGAGACCAACACCCACCTACAAACCAACACCTTTCAGGCCGTTGTAGAGAGTGAGAAGATCTCTCCTAGGTCTCCTTTTCTCCAACCTAAACAACCCCAGTTCCCTCAGCTGATCCTCATAAGACTTGTCTCTAGAGCATTTAAACCCCTCAAGATCTTGCTCACCCCCCAACATGCTGGTGAGCGGGGAATGTAGGAGGGACTCGTGTGTTATCAACACCTTTCTATCCACCCCTACAAAGCACCAGCACTATGAGGGGTGCTATGGAAACAGATTAATTTCAGACAGACCTAATAGCTCTTTGGTTTTGCAGTTTCTTCAACATTATGGAGGATTTTGTCTTTCTAAGTTAGAGCAAACTGAGTATATGGGTTTGTAAGTACCATTCATTTCATCACTGTGACAGCTAGAAAGTTTCTTTCTCCAAAGACCCGTGAGAAATGACAGAATAATAAATCTGTGCTGGTCTTCAAATTACTAAATCACTGTACAATCAACCAGACTTATCCTAAGTGAGGCCCTTATCCTGTTGGTTTGGGTTTCAACCATATATATATATGGTCTTCAGTTATTTTCATTTGTGCTGTGTATTTGTTTTTGAGCCTGTAGACTTTTTTTTTTTTTTTTTTTCATGCACATGGGAAAAATACTCATTTCTAGGTTTTCAATGAAGTTTGTGTATGCCGTGTCTGGAATAAATACTCATAGTCTGGCCACCCTGCCTGAGGGCAACACAATCTGGAGATGAAAGGCCAGGACTGAAGCCTGTGGTGTTCTACTGCCCAAGTCATCCTTTGCCAATTCCAGCAGCTAGAGTTATAAATGTCCCTAGTGCAATCCTAAGGACTAAGTGATGTGCTGGGTTCTTAGTGTCAGTAACCATAGGAGTCAGTAGAGACATTTAGTGACTGGATAATGAATGCTAAAAAAGCAAGGACTAAATGTCTTTTCACAGTAACCATAGGAGGGTAGAGACATTTAGTGACTGGATAATTAATGCTAAAAAAGTAAAGACTAAATGTCTTATCAAACCTGAATGATTCTATGAAAAAGCCATATTAGTTAAAGCGTAGAATCATAGAATCAGGGAATTATTCAGGTTGAAAAGATCTTGGGATCATCAAGTCCACCCATCAGGCTTACTCTATAAAGTTCAGCCCTAAGCCCCATCTCCCTCAAAACCACATCCAAATGACACTTCAACACCCCCAGGGATGGCAACTCAACCACCTCCCTGGGCAGCATGTGCCAGGCGCTGGATACTCTTGCAGTGAAAAATGTTTTCCTACTACCTAGTCTGCCCCTTCCCTGTGCAGCCTGAATCTATCCACTCTGGTTCTGTCACTATTCACCTGTGAGCAGAGACCAGCACCAGCCCCTCTACAATGTCCTTTCAGGTGCTGTAGAGAATGAGGAGGGCTTCCCTCAGCCTCCTCTTCCTCACACTAAACACTCTCAGCTCCTTTAATGGCTCCTCATCAGATTGATTCCCCAGACCCTTCCCCAGCTCCGTTGCCTCCTGTGCACTGGCTCCAGCCCCTCCAGATCTCTATTGGACTGAGGTTCCCAAAACTGGACACAACACTCAAGCTGTGGCCTCCCCAGTGCCCAGCACAGGGGGGACAATCCCCTCTGTGCTCCTACTGCTCTTTTGTCTGACTAGATTTCGGCACAGCTTACGACTTCTAGGGGACTGTATTTTCCTATCTGGTAATCAACATGTTCTTGGTTGATTTAACAGAATGTTTAAGGCTATAGGGTCTCAGTTTATAGCAGTACAGTTTTCATTCTTTGTATTTCCCATGGATTCATCAGGTTCTGATTCCGAGGTAAATGGAGCTGCAATGTCCTGCTTCACTGGGCCAAAAACACTGGATAGTTTTTTAAGCCATCTCTGTTCTACTGGTGTTGTAACTGTGGTGGTTTGAGGACACAAGGGAAAGATTTTGGTCGTGGACAATAAGATTTACTAAATTAGACAGTATAATAGATAAAGAAATGTAGCTGGGTATCATGAGAGCTTTCTTCAGGTCCACTCAGTATTAGTGAATGTTTTCCAGCCTTGCCTGGCAACAACTAGAAACTGTTCTGCAATTTTCTGCCATTTTCTGCAATTTTGCAATTCAAAAGTTCTGCAATTTTATTTTTTTTGTTTGGCTTCTGTGCCTTTTTTTAAGGAGTTGAAGGTGGATGAGTTTTTTTTGCCGTTGGTTTTTTTTTTTTCCTGATTTTATATTTGCTAGAAATCATGGTCCATGTCAAAGAGTTTAAGTTCTCTCCAGACAAGTACTACTGAATGTATGCTCACAAGGTGTTAGAAACAGAAGCATCACTGAGCTTCATTCTTCTCTCTGGCTGAATAGTTTTTCAAACTGTACTTTAAAATACACTTATGTGATTACTCTGCTTTCTTGAGCAGGCCCCTGCAATTTTATGCAGATGACTTTTCTGCCTTAAAGGGGAAAGCATATGAGATGGAGTCTGATGGCTTTTACTCAGGTATTTGTATTCAACTGTGGCATTTCATTTTGGAGGAAATACTTAGGTTATTTTTATACAGAAAAGTGCATGTTGTTCATTTAAGTGGCTGCAGCAGCAATTCTGCCAACTGAGGCATTAAGAATTCATTACTAATAAAAAATGTTTTCCAGAGGACAATATAAAGTGACAATATTGACTTCAACTGCCACAGCTGATGTTGTGAGGCTGGCCATGTTTTTACCCTGACTTAGTGCATCCTAACATAAGTGCTGTCCTAGATAGGGACTACCTCTGGGCTTCTCTTTAATATAATTTGTAATAAGAATCAATAGCAGCTATGTAAGTCAACAGAGGAGTTGGCTATTTTACAGCTTAAGTGATGAGTAGCACTCTGCTGTAAGCAGCTACACTGGGTAATAGAGGAGAAAAATAGATGGTGAGTTTTGAGGTTTTAGTGTAGAAAGAGGTCACCTGTAGAGCTAGACAGTGCTGTAAAATATACTTGGGACTGTTATGGCTGTTCAGAGCTCTGGAACGGGCTGCCCAGGGAGGTTGTGGAGTCTCCATCTCTGGAGACACTTAAGACCCGCCTGGATCTGTTCCTGGGTGACTTGGTCTAGGTGATCCTGCTGTGTCAGGGGGGTTGGACTAGATGATCTTCTAGGTCCCTTCCAACCCCTAATATCTGTGAATCTGTGAATGGCAAAGGAATTGAATGGTAAGCATAAAAATTTGCTGATAATACTGACCATATTCAGAGTTTTATAGGTAAGGACTGTATCAAAGAAGAATCTTGTGAACAGAGTGGAGAATTAACAAGCAGTTGAAACTCTGTGTAGGCAAACATAAAGGAATATACATGATAAGGACAACACTAACTCTACATGTGAAGGGCTCTGTCTTGACTGTACAGAGGTGTGGAATCTTGGGGTTGTGGTGAAGGTGTGAAAATGTAAACTCAGTGCACAGTAAGTAGCAAGAAAGAGCACAGAGCAGCGTAGCACTGGGTAATACCAGGAAGGGACCATTACTCCACTGCACAGCTCCATGAAACTCCTTGGGTAGTCCCTGCTATGCACAGTGCTGATCACTACTTAGAATACTGCATTTGGAAGGACCTAAAAACATAATCTTCTTCAACTGCCTGACCACATCCAGGCAGTTGAAAAGTTAAAGGATGCTACTGAAGGCATTGCCCAAGTGACTCTCAAACACTGACAGTCTTGGGATGTTGATCACCTCTCTAGGAAGATTCAGCGTATGGTCACCTTCCCAGTGAAAAAGAGTTTCCCAATGTCATCTGAGCCTCCCCTAATGCAATACTGAATGGGAATGGTTATTCCCATGTGTTCTGCCGCTGGATACCACAGGGATCAGCAGCTCTCTCTCCACCTTTCTTCCTCAGGAGGCTGCAAAGAGCAGTGAGATTGTCCCTCAGCTGCCTTTTCTCCAAACAAGCCCAGAGTCCACAAACACTTCTCACAGGACATGCCTTCCGGGTCTTTCACCAGCTTTGTTGCCCTCCTCTGGATGCATTCAGGTGCCTTAACATCCTTCTTAAACTGTGGGGCCCAGAACCACACTCAGTACCCAAGAGAAGCTGCACCACTGCTAAATCCAGCTGAGTAATCCCTTCTTTTGAGGAGCTAGTTACACTGTGCTTGATGCTCCCCGTGGTGTTTGCTGTCTTGGCTGCCAGGGCACACTCATGACTCATTTCCAGCCTTCTGGCAACAAGCACCCAGGGAGCTCTTTCTGGAGAGCTTCTCTTCAGCTACTCCTCTCCCAGTTAATGCTTGTAGCCATCATTACTCTGCCCCAGCTGCAGAATCCATCCCTTATTTTTTGTCAAATTTCAGGCCACCAATGATTGCCCAGATCTTACAGGGGTTACTGTCAAAGATACAAGAGGTGGTGGTATGGAAGAAATAAAGAAAACAGGTGGTAAGGTCATGGGAGAAAGGATGGCTGAAGACTATATAACAACTTACCACATCTGGCTTGGGAAGCCACTAGGAGTATATAATCTTTGTGTCTGGTAAGGTCATGGATAGGATCCTCCTGGAGGCACTGCTGAGGCAACAGAAGAACGATGAGGTGATGACTACAACCAACACTGCTTCACCAAGAGCAAATCCTACCTGACTAACCTGATGGCTTCAAGGAGAAGGTCACAACATCAATAAGACAGGGAAAGAGCAACTGATGTCACTGACCTGGGCCTGAGCTAAACCTCTGACACTTCTGTTCCAGCCTCTGGCTACTCTTGCAGTGAAAGTTTTCCCGCATGCCCAGTCTGTCCCTCCCCTGTGCAGCTGGAATCCATCCACTCTGGTTCTGTCACTAATCACCTGTGAGCAGAAACCAGCACCAGCCCCTCTACACTGTCCTTTCAGGTGCTGTAGAGTGAGGACGGCTCCCCTCAGCCTCCTCTTCCTCACACTAAACACTCCCAGCTCCTTCAATGGCTCCTCATCAGATTGATTCCTCAGACCCTTCCCCAGCTCCGTTGCCTCCTGTGCACTGGCTCCAGCCCCTCCAGATCTCTCTTGGATTGAGGTGCCCAGAACTGGACACAACACTCAAGCTGTGGCCTCAATACTGGAGATGGATGCCCTTGGATGAACAGCAAGATCTATCTGCCAAGTGCCTCCCCAAGATCTTGCTTGGTGGGTCACTGTGTCACAGGAGATGAGACTAAGACCACTGCACTGGAAAAGGACTGAAACTGTTTTGAGAAAAGGCTGAGTATTTTTCTTTCTGACTCTTCATACAGTACTGCAAGAACATCTTAATGCTGCTTGAGCCTCCTGCTAACTGCCTGTTTTCTATCTATCATAATTTTCCCTGGATAAATTTTATGCAAAGGTCCACACTGTGCCATCTTTCTCACATTGACTGTTCTGCTATCACAGAATCATATGGAGATCACTGAGTCCAACCCCCTGCCAGAACAGGGTCACCCAGGGCAGTCCACACAGGAACAGATCCAGATGGGATTGGAAAGTCTCCAGAGCAGGAGACTCCACAGACTCTCTGGGCAGCCTGTTCCAGGCTCTGGCACACTCAAAGGGAAGAATTTTCTCCTGTTGAGGTGGAACTTCCCATGTTCCGGTTTGTGGCCATTGTCCATTGTCCTGTCCCAGGGCACCACTGAGCAGAGACGGACCTCTTCTACTTGACACCCACAGATATTTGTAACCATTAATGAGATCCCCTCTCAGTCTTATCCTCCCCAAAAGAGAAGTCTATGTCACTACAGAATTATTTTCACCCAAATTCTTCTTCCTTAAAAATATTTGGAAAAATATTTTGAAATTATATGGACATGCTGTCTTATAAATATGGGGATCTGAAAGGTTTGGCGTTTTTATCACAAATTATAACATTTTCTTTTATTTTTCGGAGTAGATATGAATATGTTTCAATGACAATAACTCCCTAAATAACTTGTTCCATTGGAGAACAAAAGAAATAAGGGAAAAAAAACCCCAGAAGTCTGTGAAGAACTTTTTAGAAGAGGGCAAATAACAAATGCGTTGCAGATTTTCTTTTAACTTTCCTGCCTGATGTGTTCTCTTGAATCATTAACATGTTTTAAGAACAGTGTGTGGAAAAACTTCTAATCTGAACTCTGCACAGTAACAGACTGCCAGGTAGTTTCAAGACACAGACATAATATAAAAGTGATATATAAATAAAACTATATATATCAAAATAGGTTTATCCAAACTGCATCCTAAATTATTGAAATCAAATTACAAAATCTTTAGTATATATATAAAAAAAAAGTTGGATTATAATTTTATTTCTGGTGATAAAACAAAACAAACCAAAATCAATACACTCAAAATAATTTATTACATGAATTCTAGTCATAACATGGAACAAAACATTACTGTTTATCCTTGAGTCGTGAGGTGGAAATAAAAGATTTGAGCCAGTCTCTGCCTGAGGACACATCACCTGAACTTCACTGAAGCTGCAGCTGTAAGTGTGGGCTGAATTAGAAACCAAACACAAGGCTTAAGTAGAGTAATTTGTTTTGATATAGGTTGCATAAATATTCTTTTGATATAGATTATATAAAAAATAACTGTGTCCCATATAATTCTTCTGCATCACATGTGTACAATTGCTCTTCCTAGAGCAAATATGGCCAAAGGGAATGTTGCTGATGGAATCAGGCTCTTTCACCTCCTTCACTGCTGACATATAAATACAAGATTATTTTATTCATAATAAAATGAAAAATCACAATATGAAAATGTTTGTATTTAGGGAGGGGAATGCTCTCCAAAATATTCAGGTAGTGTTTATATCTTGCATGTGTGGCTGTTATTGTTTAAAACATTATTATTATTTTACCATTCCCATATTAGAGTTACTGACTTGTTAAAGCATCTGGTGGCTAATTTATTAGTGGAAGAGGAGGGTGTCCCTGTTTATTAAGAAAGTTACATGAGCAGACAGGATCATATAAATATTAAATGACCATTCAGGATGAACATAGACTTGTGCCATTTTAATGAGCAAGGAATAGGTTCAGATTAACCAGGGGTGCAGATATTATTTACACATACTATGGTTTGTAGTAAAGGTTTATGACAGACAGTAACACTGCTAAAATTCACAACTTGTACTTTTTCTTACCAAGCAACAGAAAGACAAAGGAGCACCTCTGTGCAGGATGAACCTGTGTTCATTCAGGCAGGTCTGGTCATGTGGGCAGCCCCAAGGTCCTGTTTGCAGTGAGAACCAACATTATTCTGTCAGTGATTTATCTTCTCAGCTGGGTTCTTCTCTCCCCTGCTTTGTTTGCAGCCATCAACCTGTTCTCACAGGCAGGGGCTGCTGCTGGTACTGACAACAACCCATGGGCAGAGTCACTGACAAGGGTTGGGATGCAGACTAAGGCACTGCTGGAGCCTGTGTGTCACACTGGGGGAGCAGAGACTGAAAGGCACCTGCAGGGAGGAGGGGATAGGGGACTCCAGTCTGACCAGTGAGGGATTCCAGCCCAGAGATGGCATATTCAGTATGAAGCGGAGGGATCAGGAAGGTCTCAGTCTGCTTTACTGGCTTGGCTTGGCTCAGGTCCTCTTCTGGTTTCCTCCTCAGCCAGCATCCCAGGAGGACTCTGCCCATTCTGCCTTCAATCCTGAACTGTGTATTCCTGAATCCAGCTCCTGAACACAGTTCCCAGCTGCTACTGGGCCCAGTCTGGGACTCCCTGATAGCATCAGTGACGGTGATGTCATTACCATCAGGGGGTTGGGTTCAGTACTCGGTTTGTACATCTTTATATGTATTTTGGAAATATTTTTTTTATATTCCATTATTTTCATTTCCATTGAAGCTGTTACGTAATTTGTTCCATATATATTTATATATTTATATATTTCCATTTCCATTCAAGCTGTTCCAGTTCCCTTCTCTAATCGCTGAGTCTCCTTTATTCTTTTCTTCTTCCCCTCTGGGGAGGTAGGGGGGTTGTCAGAGAGCATCTGTTATCAGTCTGGGGACTGCCCTGACCCTAAACCATGACACACATGCTGTAGGTTTCAGTGCTTCTTATTTAGTCAAACTTTGTTCCTATTGTGGTTCATGGGAGAGCCAATTTAGGCTGCAGAGTGTGGTTAATGCAGGGCTGGTCAAGGCCTTGCTCCTGTGGATGAACTGCTCTAAGAAGCGCAGATTTGGTAATAAACTTTGAGACCCATTGCCCAGCATTTAATTAATTCTTCTGATGATCAGTGGTGTGTTAAAGGTGAAGGGTGGTCAGGAACATACTGTGTGTGGTTACCAACAGCATCAGAACCATGAGGATTAGCAAGTACTGAGCTGTGGACACACAAAGTGGTGTACTTGTGGTTGTAGCCCAGACTGAAGGCTGTAGGGATCATTTAATGCACTATTTCTTCCCTCAGACAGCTGGGTGGAGAGAGGGGTGTCAGTGCTGCATCACCTGAGATCCTGTGCTGTCTAGTCACTTGGAATGAGGCCATTGCAAGTGTGTCAGACAGGCTCCAGTACAGGCTGTGGCCTTTGAGGCTCTGTGGTAAAAGCACTGCCCAGTACCAAATAGTTTAAAATACTGGTTGCCTCATCTCAGAGCCTGTGCACAGAATTCTGCCAAAGGAAAGAGGGGAGCCTGATGAAGTAATTGGGAGCATTCCAATATTTATTTGGGGTGCCTTAGTATGCAGAAGTACTCCACACATTTCTCTTCTTGGTGTAGCCAGAGCAAATAGAACCATGAAGTGATTAATCCTGAAAGTCTAAAGCTTTCTATTGATACCTTTATCATCGGAACCTATTTCTTCACTGGGGGCAGGTGCAGACAGGTGATGAACTGGTACAGTGCTATATAGTGTTTGTATGCATTTAATTTGCATTCAGAAGTCATGCTCTCTAGGACATCTTTTAGTTTGTCATTTTTAGTGCACTGGGAAATGCATGTGGGTAGTGATACTTCCTTAAATTTTTGTCCAGAAATATATTTACACTTCTTTAATTTAATATAAATTCCCCTGAAGGTCTGAGAGATCATTAATATGAACACCAACTGGTTCAAAATATTTGCTGTGCTTTGTATCCTCTGCTAAAGAGGTTGTAAACTGAAATGAAGGTATATTTGGAGCAGCAGACTGTTCTGATTTCTTTGTTTCCTATTTTTTGGGGATTTTCTTTTCAAAAACTGCAATTAACAAACAAATTCTGTGCCTGAATCCAGCAGTTTCACCCCCTGGAAAAAAATATTTCCAAAATATTTCCTACTACCCAATCAGAATTTACTGTGTTAAAACACATGCCCATTGCTTCTGGTCCTGCCTCCATGCACATCTGGGAAGGGTTTGGCTTTATTCTCTTGACAACAGTCAGATTGTGTAGTGAACAAAAAGGTGCCCCTTTCCTTTCTCTTATCCAAGATAAGCTGTTTCTTCTTTCAGAGCCTCTCCTTGTAAACCATTTTCTCCGACACTTAACCCTCCTGGTGGCATCCAGTGGACTCTCTCAGTCTGTCAGTGTCCCTTTTGTGCTGGACATAGCACTCCAGAAGCTGGACCTGCTGGTTACACATGTACCAATGCAACCCTGGGTGCTCTTTGCCATCTTTGCTTCCGGGACACACTGCTGATTCAAGTCTTACTTGCTGTCCACAAGGACTCTTTGAATCTCTTTGATGTTTTGCAGAGGGCTGTGGTCAAGCTTTCTGTGCCTTTTTCTTGTCTCACTCAACTAATGAATGAATGGGCTGTAAAGCCCAGCAGCATTGGGATGTAGGATTCTGCAATCCTGCCTTGTTGGTGCTCACAGAAAGGATTCAGGATTTTAGTGCTGCTGGTGTCTGTGTGAAGGAATAAAATTACTTTTTCATGAAAAAAATAAAACGACACAAACAGGAAACATTTGTAAAATACATAAGTACATTTCTGCAAACAAATTTAGGTGTTGAAATGAATACCATTAATGCAAAACTTCATATTATAAAATAAAAAATTACAAATATTATAAAAATCTCTGTTTTACACACTTCGCTGGGCAAATCCCTGTCACACAGGCTGTCTTCTGCTTTATCTACAAGATCACAGCCACTTGAAAAACCCCTCAGATGGAGCTCATCACTGCTACCCACACTGCAGTAGATGGGAGTTTTGAGGGGCTTCATAAAACACACAAAGTTCTTCAACATGACCAAGCTAAATTATTCCACTTGAGAATGAACATGAGCCAGCAGTGTGCCCAGGTAGCCAAGAAATCCGAGGGCATCCTGGCCTGTATCAGAAACAGTGTGACCAGCAGAAGTAGGAAGGTGATCATGCTCCTATACTTGGCCCTTGTGAGACCGCACCTTGAGTACTGTGTCCAGTTTTGGTCACCACAGTACAAGAAGGACATTGAGGTGCTGGAGCAGGTGCAGAGAAGGGCAACAAAGCTGGTGAAAAGGCTGGAAAGCATGCCTTATGAAGAGTGGCTGAGGGAACTGGGTTTGTTTACTCTAGAGAAGAGGAGACTGAGAGGAGACCGTATTGCCCTCTACAACTACCTAAAAGGAGGTTGTAGCGAGGCTAGTGTTGGTCTCTTGTCTCAAATTAGTAATGATAGGACAAGGGGAAATGGCCTCAAGTTGCATCAGGGGAGTTTTAGACGGGATATTAGGAAGAAATTCTTCACTGAGAGGGTAGTTAGGCACTGGAACACGCTGCCCAGGGAGGTGGTGGAGTCACCATCCCTGGAGGTGCTTAAAAAACAACTAGATGTGGCGCTTGAGGATATGGCGTAGTGGTTAGAGAAATGCTAGGACAAAGGCTAGAATTGGTGACCCTGGAGGTCCTTTCCAACCATAATAATTCTGTGATTCTGTGATTCTGAGAAGGGCGCACATGCTTTAGGAGATGACAAGTATCCCAAGCATCACTTGGGATACTTGCGGGGGTTTTTGCTCTTTTTATATTTATCTAACAGGTTACAGGCTTTCTCTACTCAGAAATTTAACCTAGAACAGCAGATTCCCTCCTGAAGGTAGACCGGAGAGGGTTAATTGTTTACAGGGGGTTTAGAGTTGCCAGAGGTGGTTTCCCACATGGCTGCCCGGACACTGGATACTCCCTGCTGTGCACTGAGAAAGCAGGCCTCCTGATGCTGGCGCCTGCGGAACGGAATTAAAAAAAAAAAAAAAAAAAGGGGGCGGCCCATCCGGTTAAACGTGTGGGG
>JANHFW010070290.1:0-17216 GCA_027560035.1 Ceyx erithaca | reverse complement strand
TTGCAGATTTTCTTGTAAGAAACAATCCAAATTAGCATTGCTTGCAGTTTCTCTTAAAAGAAACACTGTTATGCCTCCCTTTCCTGAAACACCTGGACAATTACATGAAATTTTGAGTCCTGTTGTCTCCCCCTTAAGTCTGCTACTTTTATAGCTCTGTCATCACTTTTCTTACTGTTCTCAGGAACTTTTTGCCAGTGCTCAGCACAAGCCTTACAGTTCCCAGGAAAATGGAGGGAATGATGGCTGAGTTCATGCCCTGAAACAAGGAGAAGGGATATAGCCAGAAAGAACACCTGCTTTCTGCTTCAATAAGCATGTTGTCAAGTAACTGTTAAAAAAACTAAACAAAAAAAAAATCGCAAACTGTCACAAAATTTAAAAGAAAAGAAAAAAGAAAAAAAGGAAGGTCTAGTAAAATTTATTGCCGTTATCAAAGTCCAACTTTTTATAAGAATAGAATAATTTCCTCAATTTTAAACAAATTCTTGTGAATTACTTAATTAGTAACATCCAGTAAAAGATAAGTAGAGGAATTACTTGATTGTCAAATGGAATAGCATGTTTTCCCTGCAGTGAAATATCTACCACTGTAATTAGGTTATGACATACTTTACCCTTAAGGGAATATTAAAAACACAAGACCAGACAGTTTTTCTATTTTTAGCTTAGTGTTGAATTGCTGCCTTCATGATGAAACAAAGACATCAATAATGGAATAACAGCTCTTCTGTCAATTAAGTTTGCTATATGGATATTATTATAAATATGGATCTTGTTATTCTATTGACTAAACATATGTAGTATAAAAATAAAAATTATAGAAATGAAGAGCTCAAAACAAAAACAACAAAACCAAACAAAAAACAATAACAAAAAAACAAACAAAAAAACACAAAGAACAAACACAAAACCAACAGAAACATAATAATATTTGAAAATTCTTTAGTTATTCTTTACATCCCTTGCCAAGTTCTTCTTCAACAATGCCTTGGCCCTCCTGACCTTATCCCTACATAATTGGACAGCTTCCCTCTACTCTTCCCAGGGTATTTGTCTCTGCTTTCACCGCTTCTGAAGCTCCTTCTTGCTTTTTAGTTTAACCAGTTATTCTTGGTTCAGCCACACTGGTCTCTTCTCTTTCTTGCTTGGTTTCTTACATATGGGGATCAAGATCTCTTACAGTGGCTGATGAGTGTCCTTAAAAATCTGCCAGCTCTGTTCTGCCCTCTTGACTCTGAGTACTGTCTCTCATGATATCCTATTGACGAACTCCTTGAAGAGCTGGAATTTTCCTTTTCTGAAGTTCAAGGTCCTGACTGTGCTTTTTGATTGACTTCTGGCCCTAAGTAGCATGAATTCTACCAGTGCATGGTCACTCAAGATTGCCTCCAATCTTGAGATTCCTGATGAGATCATTTACATCAGTAATCACCAGCTCAATTATTGCTTTCCCTCTGGTAAGGGTGTCTACTTCCTGCCTCAGGAAGCTGTCATCAAGGCACTTCCCTGATGCTTCCCTGTTAGTAGCTACTACCTGAAGGGGATCTGGGTCATCTCTGCAACACTTTGACTGCATTATTTTGTCCCCAGCATGCTTCGGGCAGCAGGTTGAGAGCCCTTACTAGTCCCCCATTGCTCCCACAATGTTGTGTCCTTCCACAGCTTGCAACATGGAAGCCAGCCTGGTGACATTGTCCCCCTCCTCTTTCACATCTAGTTTAAAGCCCTGTCAATTAGCCCTGCAATCTCCTCTGCAAAGACCCTATGCCCCCTTTGAGAAAAGTGTCTCCTGTTTGATGTCAACAACCCTGGCACTGTATAGATCATATCATTGTCAAAGAACCCAAATTTATGGTGGTGACAGCATCCATGGAACCACGTATTAAAAGACAGTATTCATCCATTTAATAAAATGTCTCTGCCATCAGTTGGAATTACAGAAGATTACTTGTTTATCCTGGCAGGTCCGTGGAAGAGCAATACAATCAATCTGCCAGGTCTCTCCATAACAGTATTTGGTCCACCTCCCACCATACCACAGGGGCTTCACTTTCTTGGCCTGCTTAATTGAAGCACACAACTCACATTCACAGATAACTTGAAAATAATGTCCATAGCTAGGTCTACCCCTTGATCTCATGCTCATTTATAGGTAGCATCTTTGCCTTGGTGACTGGAATCATGGGCCGACTGAGCTAAAATCAACTCTCCCTTGAGCTGCCAAGTCCACCTGCGACACTTGTACGTGGGTGGCCTGGTCTGCCTGGTCACTGTTGCAGTTTTCCTGCCTTTTAGGCACGTGTGCATCCACATGTCAGACTCTGACAATTAGCTTCCCTGCCCTGGCAGTGATGTCTTGCCATACTTCAGTTGCCCAGATGGGTCTCCCTCTACATTGCCACTTAGCTGTTTTCCGTTGGTCTAGCCACCCCCACAGTGCATTGGCCACCATCCATGACTCAGTGTATAGATAAAGTTTTGGCCACTTCTCTCATTTGGCAATGTCAAGAGCCAACTGCACAGCTCTGAGTTCAGCAAACGGACTGGAATCACCTTATCCATTGGTGGCTTCTGTGACTTGTGTTTGACTCCATATGGCTGCTTTCTGCTTTCGATTCACTCCCACAAGATGGCAGTAACCATCAGTGAAAAGAGCATAGTGCTTTTCATCATCTTACAGCTGGTTATATGGCAGCTGAGGTAAACTAACACCTGCAGAATGAAACTGTTTCAAGAGCACCGTGAGGTAACTAATCAGAACTTTGCTCTGCCCCATGATTAGTTTAGCTCGACCAATCAGAAACTGTTGATTGTTACATGTACGTTTGTTAAAGGTATATATGTTGGTTAAGTAAGTGTCTTAGTAAAGTTGGCATTCACCCTATCATATTGATCTCTGTGTGATTAGTCCGAATCTCCTGCAATTCACTCCCACAAGATGGCAGGAACCAACAGTGAAAAGAGTGTAGCTCTTTTCATCATCTTGCAGCTGGTTATATGGCAGGGTTTCTTCTGCACATGTCACCTTTTCTTCCTCGTCTTCTTCTGCCAAGTCAAAACTCTCACCTTCCAGACAATTAGGGAATTAATTTCCAAAATTCCAGGATGGCTAGGGCTACCAAAGAGGGCATGCTGTGTGATCAGGGTAATCCACTTCCTCCAGGCGGCATCAGTGGCATGATGTGTAGAGGGGATCTTTCCTTTCAACATTCAGCCCAAAACTGGTAGTTGGGGCACAAGGAGGAGCTGTGTCTCTGTGCCAACAACTTCTGAAGCAGCTTGTATGCCCTCATGGGCTGCTAAGATTTCTTTTTCTGTTGGTGTGTAGTTAGCCTCAGAGCTCCTGTAGCTTCAACTCCAGAATCCAAGGGTTGGCCTCAAGTCTCACCAGATACTCTCTGCCAGAGGTTCCAGGAAGGACCTCTGTCCCCAGCTGAAGAACAGAGAATATTCTTTATGTCTGCCTCTGTCCTGACTGGTCGAAGGGCTACCGCATGAGCAATTTCACATTTTATTTGCTCAAAAACCTGTTGCTGTTCAGGGTCCCAGAGGATTGTTTTTCCTAGTTACTAGGTGGAGGGGACTCATGATCTGGTTGTATTCCAGGATATGCATCTTCCAAAAACCTATGGTGCCTAGGAGTTATTGGGTCTCTTTCTTGCTGGTTAATTTGTTATTTACTTGTTAAATAGTTGTTAATTTGTTAATTGCTTCTATTGGGATCTGATGGCATCCATCCTGCCATTTGACTTTCAGGAACTGGATCTCTTTGACACGACCTTTGACTTTACTCCACTTGATGGCAAAACCGGATTTTGGAAGAATCTGCAAAATCTTTCCTCCTTTCTCAAAGACTTCTTCTGCTGGGTTCCCTCATACAATGATGTCATAAATACACTACAGATGCTCGGTAACCTCATCTCTCTCTAGCATCTCCTGGATCAGTCCGTGGCAGATGGTGGGGCTATGTTTCCACCCCTGCAGCAGATGATTCCAGGTGTAATGCACACCTCTCCAGGTGAAAGCAAACTGCAGCTTGCACGGTGCTGCCAGGGGAATGGAGAAGGATGCATTGGAGATGTCAGTGGTGGCATACCATTTGGCTGCATTGGACTCCAGCTCATACTGAAGCTCCAACATATCAGGTACAGCAGCACTCAATGCTGGAGTCACTTCATGCAAGCCACGGTAGTCAACAGTCAGCCTCCATTCTGCATCAGATTTGAACACTGACCAAATGGAGCTGTTGAAAGGTGAGTGGGTTTTGCTGACCACCCCTTGGCTTTCCAGCTCACAAATCATCTTATGGATGGGATTCACAATATCTCAGATTGTATGATATTGCCAGTGGTGCACAATCTTCGTGGCAATTGGCACCTGCTGTTCTTCAACTTCTAGCAGTCCCACAACAGAGGACTTTTCTGAGAGGCTAGGCAACGCATTTTATAGTTTTAATCAATTTCTCTCTACTTCAGCTATTCCAAATGCCCATTTATGTCCTTTTGGGCATTTGAAATACCCATTTATTTGATAGTCAATGCCCAAAATACATTGGGCATCTGGCCCAGTCACAGTAGGATGTTTCTGCCACTCTCTTCTGGTCAAGCTCACTTCAGCCTCCACTATGGTCAACTCTTGGGAGCCTCCTGTCACTCCACAATAGAAATAACTTCTTAGCCTATATGTCCTGATGGCATTAAACTGCATTGGGCCCCAGTGTCAACAAGATCTTTGTACCATTGTGGTTCAGATGTGCCAGGCCAATGAATCCAGACAGCCCAATAGATTTTATTATCCCTCTCCTCAGACTTGCAAGAGGAAGGGCCCCTCTAATCCTGATTTTGGTCAATAGCACTTTCCCTTCTCTGAGAATACATATGGGAGGTGCCTTCCAGAAGGTCAGAGTGGTCACGACTTTGCCCATTATGTCGCAATCTTTACCCACAGGACAGGAGGGTATTGCCTCATTTACTTGTTTTGTGAGGTAGTTCTTTAAATATTGCAGCACATTGAACAACTCGGTGATTATGACAGACTCGGGTTCTGGCTCAGGTCGGGAGGGCCCTGGATTCCGATCATCGGGTGTTGGGCATGCTGACTTGGTTTTATATTTCTTCCTCTGCACCAGGGCAACAGCCACTGGGGTTGGCTGCTCTTGTATGCTGAGTGCGGATGCAGGTTACATGGACAACACGGTTGTAGGCTTTACCGAGCTGCCTGTTTCCTTTCCTTCCTGCAAGCACAATTGTGCAACCACAGCATGGTAAACATTGACTAGGGTCCAGCACATTGACTTTCCTCAACGTTACCCAGAGGAATGTCTTTAAAGCAGTGTTGTACTTCGCGGGGAATTGAATGCGCCCACAGGACACTATGGGAACTGGAGCTCCTTCCTGTTGTAGCACCTGATGAATGTCCTGCATCAGTGCTATCACCCAGTTAAGATGGGTCATGTCGGTCATGTCTGGTGTGGATTGAGGTGGATTAGCTGACCATTGTGGAGTGGACCTCTGGACAACCCTCCTACAATCTAGGGCTAATGTTGGGTTGAACCCAAGGACAGTAGCCTGGTTTTAATCACAGGAAAGACTGTATTGCCCATGGAAAACAGAAACATTAGTAAAAACAGAACATCTTTCATGTCTACTGGGAACAAGCCTGTTATGAAACGGATACTTTTAAGATCAGGGAAACAAGAAACAAAATCCTGGAGGAGTGTACTTCCCTTTCTCTCCGGCCTGGCAAATGTAGTATTGATTATAAACTCCCATGTGTATTTACTCAGATTCCAGTAATAACAGATCCCTGTGTAGATGCTAGTGAGCAGGACTACTGACATGGAATTAATGATATCGTAGACCCAGCCTATAAATTTAATGCAACCCACCACTACTTTGGTACTCATTCTCATTTATATAAAAGGGCCCACAAAGGGGAAGGCATATAGTAGGCCTAACTGATAAACAAAGGTGGCCAAATAGGAAATTATGGTGGTGCCTCCAGGATTTCCTACAATCTTCTGGTCTCCTTATCGTGTCTCGAGACTGACACTAGGTGCCAAATTAACTGTCCTGGTTTGGACAGGTATTATCTTAAATTTAGCAATGTGAGACCAGAAGGTGTATAAGGAGACAATAATTTCATTAAAGAATATATATATATATATGCATATATATATATAGAGAGAGAGAGAGAGAGAGAGAGAGAGGTATATATATGTATTTGTATAAAACATAAACAGTAAATATTGAAGAGCAAAACAGAATAATCCAAATTGTTGGTTGCCAACTACCAGGGGGACACAGTCGGAAGAAAGAAGATGAAGGCAGTCAAACTCGAAATGGTGGCCTGGCAGATCGGGAAGGGGAAAAAGGAGATGGCCACTGGCCTGCAGGCCCTCCTCCACAGGGCACGGGAAAATGGGATTTAGGAAAAATGTCAGACGAGCATAACATGGCTGGCAGGGGGTGCTCTGAAAATTGCAGTGACAAACTGGTCGGAGAATTCATGCCAAGGAGAAGGAGAACAGGTTTGGACCCAGTGCGAATTTTCCTCCAGAGCCTCCACCGACCGCAGACTGACAGAAAACCATGCCTCTTTCTCCTTCCTGACTCCCGCGAGTGTGGGGTATGCCTTTTCCCCTTAACACTGTGAGATCCTGCACATGTGAACACTGCACCAGGAATGTCCCAGCTCTATTGCTCTCCATAGCCACTGGCAGCAGCAGCAGGAAGTGTCTCGCCCAGCCCAGCCTGCTCCATCCGCCGCCTGTGAAAAACTGCTACGACCCCCCACAACCACCCACCCACACCCCCCCCCTTCCCTTCCCCGAGGACAGGGAAAGGAAAAATAAAAGTTTTTAAAAAACCTGTTACTTGATATGAAATTCCAGGTGGGCCTTAGCCTTCCTGATACATCCCTAAGTACACCAACATTCCTATTTTCCTCTCAAGTGGCCATTTCATTTTTTTCCACATTCTGTATAATTCCTTCTTTCATGTGAGCCTTTACTGAAGCTCCTTGCTCATTCATGAAGGTATCCTGCCTCCTTTGCTTGATTTCTTACTCATAGGCATACACTGATCTTGAGCTTGGAGGAAGTGGTGCTTGAATCTTGAAACCAGATCTCTTGGATGCCCCTCTACCTTCTAGAGTGCTGACCAATGGGAGACCTTCAAGTCGTCTTTGAAGACATGAAAGCTCTCTTGAAATGCAACATTGCAATGCTACTTAATTGCCTGCTTCTTCCATGAAGGATCCTGAACACCACCGTCTCACAGTCACTTCAGCCAAGGCTGCCCCCAGCCTTCAAATCCTCAACTAGTCCTCCTTTGTTTGTTTAGCCCAAAGTCTAGCAGCACAACTTTCCTTGATGGCTTCTCTATTATGTCATCCCACCCCACTAAGTGGACAACAAGGGAGGTGAATCTTTGTGATCCCTTGAAAGAGTCTGTCCCTGCATGGAAGAGACACTGGAGCAGCAGAGTCATGACAATGACTCCAAGGAACAATAACAAAACAGTTTATTAGTTCCTCTAATGAAACAAAAAACCAATGGTACAGATAAAGGTGTTATTTTCATGGCAATTATTTTACGGCATGACTAAATTTCAAGGAAAAGGAAGAAAGAGTTATTAGAAAAAAGGAAAAGTTACAGGGGTGGGGAGGGGTGGATGAGAGAGTGAGGAAGAGAGATAAAGAGGAAAGGTTGTCACCACCCATGGATTCAGTGACATCTCACTGGATTAGTCCAAGTCTTCAGTTCTTCAGTGGTGGGTGAACATGATCAGTATTTTTCTGTCCTTTTATATCCCTGAGATCTCTGGGTGGCATTCCCAATTTCCACAGGAAGTGGAGTTGATTTGCATGAGCCCCATGAGCTGGGAATAATGTGGTGCCTGCCATCCACATCTCCCTTGGTGCAGTCAGCAGGAGAACTTAACTAAAGGAAAGACAGAGTCCCACCTATGCAGAACTTAACTCTTCCTTTTGTTAAAGCCTATCTGCAAGGAGTCAAAGGGAGAGCACAGAAACACTGGGAGCAATCAACACTTTTCCCCTTCAAGACAGGTCTTTCCAGATATTATCATCACACAAAGTTTGAGGCAAACAACCACCTCTACTTGCTGGCCTGTCTTTTCTATAAAGTATGTAACTGTCCATGACAGCATTTGAGTCATGTGAGCCATCCCAACATGTCTGCATAATTACAATGAGATCATGGCACAGTGACCATGCCCAGATCTCTAGTTCTACCTGTTTATTCCCCATGACACATGCATTACTGTATAGGCATTTCAGAGAGGTAACTGAGCATGCAGATTTCCTTGGAGAAATACAAGTCTTTGGTGCAGAGGCTATTTTCTTATCAATCACTTTAGGCTAAAACTAGGTTATGTTTATCAATGAAAGATGGATAAAGAAGGTGAGAAAAAGGGAAAGAGAGAAAAAAACAGAGAGAAGTATCATCACTCTTGGATCCCATGGTAACAAAGACATATGAGGCAGTCCTCAGGCGACAAAAAACCATGCCTTTTTCTCCTTCTTGACCCCCATGAGTGTGGCACGTCCCTTCCCGCCTTAACACTGTGAGATCCTGTGCATGTGCAGAGTGCACCAGGAATATCCCAGCCCCATTGTGCTCCACAGCCACTGGCAACAGCAGTAGAATGTGTCCCGCCCAGCCCATCCTGTCCACCACCCATGAAAAACTGCTGCGACCCCTGACAACACCCCCCTCCCTTCCCCGAGGACAGGGAAAGAAAAAGGAAAGGTTTTAAAAAACTTGTTGCCCCCTGTCACAGTGGATAAGGGACAACCTATAGATGTGATCTTTCTGGACTTCTGCAAGGTTTTTGATATGTTAGTCCACAACATCCTACTTGCCAAGTTGGAGAGATATAGATTTTACGGGTGGATCATTCAGTGGATAAGGAATTGACTAGATGACCACATCAAGAGGGTAGTGGTCAATGGCTCAAAGTCCAGATGGAGAGCAATGACAAGTGGTGTCCCTCACGGGTCCATGCTGGGGCCTGTGTTGTTTAACATTTTTATCAATGATATATACAACAGGACCAAGTGCACCATCAGCAAGTTGGCAGATGACACCACGATGAGTGGTGGTGTTGATATACCAGAAGGACAGGACGTTGATACATCCAGAAGGACCTGAACAGACTGCAGAGGTGGGCCCAGGTTAACCTCATGAGGTTCAGCTGCATCCAAAGTGTGGCTAACAGATGTAGACAGATGATTCCGTAGCTCTACTATGCTCTGGTGAGACCTCACCTGGAGTACTGCATCCAGCTCTGAAGCACTCAGCACAGGAAGAACATAGACCTGATAGAGCAAATCCAGAGGAGGGTCACGAAGATGATCAGGGGCCTGGAACACATCTCCTATAAGGACAGGCTGAGGGAGCTGGGACTGTTCAGCCTGGAGAAGAGAAGGCTCCGGGGAGACCTTATAGCCACCTTCCAGTACCTGAACAGAGCTTATAAAAGGGTCTGTTTACAAAGACCTGTAGTGAAAGGAAAAGAGGCAATGATTTTAAATTAGAAAGGAGAGGATTTAGATTTGAAATAAGGAATAAGTTCTTTACCGTGATAGTGGTGGAGTGCTGGAACAGGTTGCCCAGGGAGAAGGTTGAGGCCCCATCCCTGGAGCCTGGAGACATTCAAGGTGGGGCTTGACAAGGTTCTGAGCAACCTGCTTTAGATGAAGATATCCCTGCTCTCAGCAAGGGGTTTGGACTAGATGGCTTCTAGAAGTCCGTTTCAATCCAGACATTTCTATTAAATAAATTATAAAAATTCAGAGGAAAATGACAGTTGGGAGAAAAAGGTGAAAAGGGACTTTGGTTGGATTTCTGTTGTTTTGTTGTTTTTTTTTTTCTTCTACATTTTTTTGGTGGAATTTTTGTAAGTGACACGAGTAAACCCTCTCCCAAGTCACAGATGGCTCCAACACCAAGCTGAGAAGAGTTCAAAAGGGATCTGGACTTTTTTAATCTGGACAGTAGTCCATGCATTGAAGCCCTTTGACTAGGTAGAGAACAGGGAAACTGATAATACATGTGACTGGCTCAACAGCTGTTTCACATAATAGGTGAGGTGACTTTAAGAAAGTTCAAGTAATGCCAGTGACAGAGATGCAGTATAGGGTCTTCTCTGAAAAGTACACAGAACAACCTACTTTTCCATGTATTTATGTTGGATAACTGGAAAGGGATCAGAGAGAAGACATCATTCCCATCATTCATATACTTTCTGGAACAGAGATTTTGTGGTGCGATACTGTAAAAAGGAAATGGAATTTCTGATTAAAAGACTGACAACAAGCAACCTCTATGTGCTGAAATTGAGTATCACACTATTATTATTGTTTATATTTGTGTCACGATTGCCTTGCTTCTCAATTCTTCTCCTGTTGAACAGCCTATCCATGCTTGAGTGTCAAGTCCGTTGAGCCAGGAGTTTTTTGGAGGATTGTATTCTACTTTAATAAATAGTTTATATCAGGTAGGTGTCACCTTTCTAAATACCTAAAATCATAGAATCATTGATTCATTCAGGTTGAAAAAGACCCTTGGGATCAAGTCCAATCATTAGTCCTACTCTACAAAGTTCACCCCTAAACCATGTCCCTCAAAACTACATCCAAACAACCCTTAAACACATCCAGGGGTGGTGACTTAAACCACCTCCCTGGGCAGCATATTTCAGTGTCTGACCACTCTTTGAGTGAAACACTTTTCCCTAATGCCAATTCTAAACCTACCTTGTTGCAGCTTGAATCCATTCCTTCTGGTTCTATTGCTAATTGCCTGTGAGAAGAGACTAGCACCAACCTCTCTGCCATGTCCTTTCAGGTAGTTGTAGACAATGATAAGATCTCCCCGTAACTTCCTCTTCCTCAAACTAAACAGTCCCAGATCCTTCAATGACTCCTCATAAGGTTTGTTGTCCATGCCATTCAGCTGCACTGCCCTCCTCTGTACTCCCTTCAGCACCTTGATATCTCTATTGTATTGAGCTGCCCAAAACTACACACAATATAAGCCAGGGTGCCGTTGTCTTTATTGGCCACATGGGCACACTGCTGGCTCATATTTAATCTCTTGTCAATTAAAACCCCTAGATCCTTTTCTACCAGACAGCTTTCCAGCCACACTTCCCAAAGCCTGTATCTTTGTATAGGGTTATTTTGGCCTTAGTGCAGGACCTGGCTCTTAGTCTTGTTGAAACTCATTAATATTGGCCCATTGATCCAACCTACCCAAGTCTATCTGTAGAGTCTTCCTATCCTTGGGAAGATAAACACTCAGAGAATCACAGATTGTTAGGGATTGAAAGGGACCTAGAAGATCTTCTAGTCCAAACACCTAGCACAAGTATCCAAGAATGCATCCAGGAGCGTCTTGAATGTCTGCAGAGAAGGAGACTCCACAACCCCCCTGGGCAGCCCATTCCAGTGCTCTGTCACTCTCACTGAAAAAAGTTTTTCCTTATGGTTACCCTAAACCTCTTGTGCTCCAGCTTACTCACTTTGCCTCTTGTCCTGTCTTTGTATGACAATGAGAAGAGTCTGGCTCCATCCTCCCTACACTTTCCCTTAACATATTGATACACATTGATGAGGTCCCCCCTCAGTCTCCTCTTCTGCAGGTGAAAGAACCTCAGCTCTCTGAGCCTCTCCTCATAAGGTTGATGCTCCTGTCCCCTAATTATCTTGGTGGCCCTGTGCTGGACTCTTTCCAGTAGGTCTCACTCTTTCCAAACTGGGGTGTCCAAAACTGGACACAGTACTCAAGGTGGGGTCTCACCAGTGCAGAGTAGAGGGGAGGAGAACCTCCCTTTACCTGCTGGCCACACTTCTCCTAATGCATCCCAGGATGCCATTGGCCTTCTTGGCCAATGCAAGGTGCACTGTTAGCTCATCATCATCCCCTTGTTCCCAGGTCTCTTTCCCCAGAGCTTCTCTCCAATAGATCAGCCTAAACCTGTACTGATACATGAGGTTCTTCTTCCCCAGATGAAGGACTCTACACTTACTCTTGTTAAATTTCATTCAATTTCTCCCTGCTCAGTTCTCCAGCCTGTCTAGGTCTCTCTGGATGGGAGCACAGCCTGCTGCTGTGTCTGCCACTCCTCCCACTTTGGTATCATCATCAAACTTGATGAGAGTTCACTCTATGCCCTCATCCAGGTCATTGATGAATATATTGAATAATACTGGACCCAGCACTGACCCTTAGGGGACGACACTAGTCACAGGCCTCCAGCTAGTCTCAGCTCTACTGACTACAACTCTCTGGACTCTGTCCTTCAGCTAGTTCCCAACCCATCTTACTGCACAATAACTCAATCCGCACTTAATCTCTTAAGTACGAGGATGTGAAGATCCTCTTCAAATGGGATCCTCTATCCGCTGTGAAGATCCCATGGGAGCCAGTATCAAAAGCCTTGCTGAAGTCAAGGAATACCACATCCACTGCCCTCCCCTCATCCATCCATCTACTTATATCATCATAAAAGGCTATCAGATTAGTCAAGCATGACTTCCCCTTACGGAATCCATGTTGGCTACTTGTGATAGGCCTCCTTTCCTCAAGATGCTTAGAAATGGTGGCAAGAATAAGCTGCTCCATCACCTTTCCAGGGATGGAGGTGAGGCTGACGGGCTTGTAGTTACCCGTGTCCTCCTTTTTGCTCTTTTTGAAGACTGGGATGGCACGTCCAGTATTATTCAATATATTCATCAATATATGGCACCCCAGTTTAAGAAAGACTGAGAACTACTGGAGAGAGTCCAGCACAGGGTCACCAAGATTATTAGGGGATGGGAGCATATTCCTTATGAGGAAAGGTTGAGAGAACTGGGGTTCTTTCACTTGCAGAAGAGGAGACTGAGGGGGGACCTCATCAATGTGTATCAATATGTTAACAGTAAGTGTAAGGAGGATGGAGCCAGACTCTTCTCATTGTCATCTAATGACAGGATGAGAGGCAATGGGAATAAGTTGGAGCACAAAAGGTTTAGGGTAAACTCAAGGAAAAAGTTTTTCACAGTGAGAGTGACAGAGCTCTGGAATGGGTTGCTCAGGGAGGTTGTGGAATCTCCTTCTCTGCAGACATTCAAGACCTTCCTGGATGCATTCCTGGGTGACTTGGTCTAGGTGATCCTGCTCAGGCAGGGGGATTGGACTAGAAGATCTTGATCTTCTTGGTCAAACCTCCTTGATCCAAAGATCTAAATTTTCAACATCATATTTATATTGACTAAATTTTATGTTGTGAATATTCTATTTTCTCAGTAGTAACACTGCCTTTTTATCTTCCACATTGGTGTTGCAATAAGAATTTACTTATTTTCTTTATTGTCTATACTTCCTGATTAGAAAAATACATATCTGTTATTTTTTAAGTTGTGGCATGTTGCTTTCCATTCAAACTGTGTTGGGAGACTTTGAAAGAATGGTTGTTTTGTATTTTCCTATTATAACATTTTTTTCCATTATTGTTTTAATAATTTGTTAATATGAATGTTTCCATTTGAAATATTTTCTGAATAAATATTTGAAGTTTTCAAGTTCATTTATTAAAATAAACTAAAAATCATTTAATATATGGACAAAAAAGAATACATTAAAAAGAGCTAAAGTTGATTTAGATTCTCAAGTTAAATATGAAACATTTCAAGCTAATTGGGATAAATGTAAAGACCAGATCAATGAGACAAAGGACAAAACATTTTGCAACATTGAGGAAGGAGAAGAGAGATAACTTTCAAGTCTCAGTTAGATACTTTTGGCTTCATGGCAGCAGAAATCAAGTGTTGAAATATTATTTCTTGTTTTCTTTTTCCTTCTCATTCCTGACAAGAGCAGTCTGCTCTTAGCTGAGGTCTTCTGTGGATGTGCAGAAGAAGCTTCAATTTCTAAGGAATTAATCTCCCTTGACCAGTTTTCTTACTCAATAGAAGTCTGATGTGATTTCACGAATAATGCCAGCAACCATCACGGGCAATCCTTTTTTTCCTTTCTTGCTTCCATCTCTTAAACTCTAGCTTGTTATGTGAACAGTATACTACAGGTAGTAGTTTCCTGGGTTCACCATATGCTGGGAAAAGGAGATTTGCATTTTCCGGACTTTCTGTGAGCTTATCCACATTGTTGCTTTGGTGCAGTGAAGGTGAAAGTGAAGAAAATAATTGTCAAAACATCTTCACTGTCATAAGAAATTAATTAACACCACAAGTCATCTTAGTATTTTATTTCACTGCCTGATGTCTTTTCTGCCATTCTATGCTATAAAAATCTCCTCAGTGTTTGTCTGTACTGAGCTTGTTTCACGACCTTCATAAAAGACAGATGCAAGAAGATCTGTACTACCAGACAGAGATTCAGGCAGGGATTCAGGCAGGCAGAGCAGCACATTTTCATGCACTACATTGCTGACCTGCAGATCTGCAGACTGGAAATCCCCACAGGAAAGAAATTTATAAAGGTATGCTTCCTGAGGAAATAAAAAATATTTTATCTCAGCAAAACTTACTTGTGTAATACATCTCCTATAACAAGGTTGTGCTTAAATGGCAGTTGTATGCTGAAAAAAAAAAAATTGTGTCTTAAATCACCATTCAGAAGACTATGGGCTACCACTATGATACACATTTGTAGTACACTTCATTTATACATGTAGTCTACAGGATCTGTACTAAATATATGTAATAATGGTAACAGTACACTTTTGTTTGTACAGTTTAGATGAGTAAAGCATAATATAAAGATTCAGAAAATGGCCCAGAAGGACTGTGATTTAATATATAGAAAGATTATAAGAAACATCTGTTTGGCTGCTTCAGAATGAGAAGAACTTAAAGGGATCAATATACTAAGATTTTTTTTGAGTAAAAAAATACATAATCTGCAACTATTCGTGCAAATATAAGAGGCAGTTTTCTGAGAGAAGGCAGCACCTTGTCTTTATGAAAACAGTTTGAGAAGACTATATATTGATTGTCCTATCACATGGAAAAATTGGACTTTTTTTAAGTCTCTCATCGTTAAGACATCAGGGCGTTTTTCTCATCTTATTTTCAGCCGCTCCTCTTCATTATTCTCTCAGATCACTGCCCAATCTGTCATACATAGAAGGTCTGTCCTCTTACTCCTATTCACATTTCAGTACTTGCCAGTCAGCATTTCCCATCTATAGGCTTTTATCTTGAACTGTGTTGCAAAAGAGCTTTTTTTCCTCAGACCTAGACCTACCTGTCTGCACTGCATCCCCACCTGGACCTATGTGTACTTTCCCAATGTTGTACAGATACTTAAGTACTTTAACCTGTCTAGAAACAAGGGTCTTTCCATTTGCAAATCTTCAACCCACCTTTCCTTTGCAGGAGCTCTATAACATTTTACCCAGTCTGCTGTGACAGTGTTTTTGGAGCTTCTGTGCAGTTCTTCTATGCTGTTCTCATGTTGTTTTTCTTGTACGTGCAAACCCCAGTTCTCTCACTGTTGAGTTCTCATGAAAAGTAAATGTCACTGACTTGAGAATAACTCCTTCTTTTCTTCCATTTTCCTATATTCTATTCCACATGGGTAAGTTAATATCAGAGAACCCAAAACTTGGTGAAAAACAATATACTAGACATTTAAATATGTAGTAAGCATTACCTACTAATACATATGCAAGAGAGTCTAGCAGTCAATCAGTACATAATGCACATGACTGATTAAACGTACTGTAATCCACACTAATAACATCATAAACAGGAAGAATTCAGTTGATTGAGTCCCAAAGAAAATAATGAAATACTAGGAAAAAGTGTGATAAATATAAAAATTCGCATAATCCTCAGCTTCACCACTATCAACATGGGAGAGAATGCACAGGAAAAACATTACATCAGTGCTTTTCCTGACTTATTGGGAAATGTATCCTTTTCATTTTCCTTTTAGATTTGGGTTGGTTTTGTTTCTTTTTCCTCAGAAATACCTTTCACACTAAGGACTGATCTGTGTCATCAACGATGAGCTACCTGAGTAAAACTTCATGTGCATAAATCTGTCTCAGCATCTTTTGTGCAGCAGATAGTCCACTGGTTTTGTGCATCATTATGGAAAACAGATAAGCAAAAGACTTTGTACTTACTGCAAAAGCAAGGAAACCCTGACAGTAATTCTGCACTTGAACAAGGCCAAGTCTGAAATGGCCAAGCACAGAAAAAGCTAAGAGTAGTAAAATGGTGTAATTTATTATTGCTTCCTATATGCAGGCTACAGTAAGTCACAGAAGTTGATGTCAAGACTTTGTGTAAAGTACATTACCATTGCAGCTCTAATGATTTAATGCTCTCAGCACTTGCAAGCATCTGAGCAAATTCCATCTGATGTTGCTTACCACTGGCATAGTTTGGGTCACATTATTATCCTACTTCCATCTGCATCTGCAACCATATAAAAGATGAAGCCAACAAACTGCATATTAACAAAGAAGTATCTTAAAAATAAGTTTTATCCTCAGATAGGGAACTTAAAATCCTTATGTTATCCAGAGAGTTATTACAAAATTATGCTGCAAATTCAATAACTGAAGAAGACATGATAAAAAGTTATGCTTTTTAAAAGGTAGAAGATGCATGTATGGAGATTAAATATTTAGTCCTAATAATTTAATTGGTCTTAATGCCACTTGGGAAGAATATAGGGAGGTTGTCAAAGGATGCAGAGATGCAACAAGGAAAGCTAAGGCTTCCCTTGAAATTAAGCTGGCGAGGGAGGTCAGAGACAACAAGAAAAGCTTCTACAAGTATGTTGGAAGCAAAAAGAAACTTAGAGGTAATGTGGGCCCGCTACTAGATGAAGTGGGAACCCTGGTGTCCGAGGATAGAGAGAAGGCCGAGTTACTGGATGCTACCTTTGCCTCGGTCCTTACTTCTAAGGTCAGGTACCAGGAGTCCCAGGTCTCGAAGACCACAGAAGAGTTCTGGAGGGAGGAAATTCTTTCCTCAATTGAAGTGGCGTGGGTTAGAGATCATTGAACAAAATAGACACCCATAAGTCTAAGGGCCCTGATAGGATACACCCACGAGTGCTGAGGGAGATGGCAGAGGTTATTGCTAAAGCACTCTCCATCATTTTGGAAAGGTCCTGGAGAACAGGAGAGGTGCCTGAGGACTGGAGAAAGGCCAATGTTGTCCCA
>JANHFW010068026.1:0-17445 GCA_027560035.1 Ceyx erithaca | reverse complement strand
GATGGGGGGTTGCTCGTTCCTAGGCCTCCCTGCCAGCCTCCCATCACCACCAGCTCAGCCACCAGCACCCGTCTGCTGTGGGGACAACCCCCTCCCTGACACCCACCCGAGGACCCGGCCTGCTCTCGCCCCCCGCCTGCCCATCTCTGCCATCCCCCGGCCGTGCCCTCCCATCTCCATCCTCTCCCCACCGCCCCATCCTACCAGGGGCATGATGACGGGCACCACCGCCCCAGCAACCCCCTTTCCCAGCACATCCCCTACCCCGCCAGCGTTGCCAGGGTCCCCCGGGGTACTCACGCTGGCCAGGGGCTAAGTGGGGGGCTGAGCGGTGAGATGGGGGGTCCTCAGGTGGCCGCCCTCGTCCCTGAGGCTGCCACGTTGGGCGAGAGGCTCCGGCAGCTGCGGCCGAGGCTGCTGCCGAGCCTGGAGACGGGGAGCAGGTCTTTCCCCACCTCCTTCCTCCCCTCCTCCTCCTCGTCCTCCCTTGTCTCTCTCTCTGTCTCTCTTTTTTTTTTTTTTCCTCTTTTTTTCCTTGAGGGCCAGATACTGACGTTTCGGTGTCTCTTAGCAACTGCCTCCACATCTCTGAGCAACAGGAGAGCGGGATGCGGAGCCGGCGGAGCGATGGAGACGGCAGAGGGTGGAAATGTCCCCGCCCCGGGGACACCCCAGCCCGGGGGGACCCGCACCCAAACGTCCGCGGCACCCGGGCGGGATGGAGCGGGGACAGGGGTGGGTGGCATCCTGCCCCCCGCAAGGGCTCGGCCGGTGCCCAGCCCTCCCCGCACCCCGCGGCCCTGGGAAGCACCCCCGTGGGATGAGGTGAATCAGGGTTTCCCGGCCTCTGAAAACAGATTACGTGTCAGCAGCGGGGACAGTGAGGATCACACCGGCAGTACCCGGCTGTTGTCACCCAGTGTCCCCAAGCCGCAGGACCCGCTGCCGGGGGTGGGGCGCTGGGGGCTCTATTTCCATTGAAACCCACCCAGCCTCACCCTGCACGCAGCCCCCTCCGCCCTGCTACGGGCTGAAATCTGGTGCTGTGGGTCGGGTTTTTTTCCTGCTCGCAGACCTGGAAAATGCCTCAGGTTGACGCTGATTGTTTTGCTCCATGCGAGCTGAAAAACGCGGCTTCCCGTCTCCTGTTGCATGGGCAGGAGGAGAAGCGGGTCCTGGCGAGACGCTCCCCCCACGGCCGCTGTCTTTTTACCCTTTTTTAGCCCTTTTGGACGGCGAGGATGCCAGCCTTCGGCTTGGCAGTGCCAACGCCCCGGCCTTTGGCAGCTCTGGGAAGGAGGCGCTTTCAAAACCCAGCTGCCCGTTCCCTGTTTGGATTTTCTCCTGTTTTCAGGGAGTTGCTCCTCGTCCCCGCTGAAGGGTCCCGGTACCCCCCGGCCCCGCGGGGCTGCTGCAGGGTCCCCGCGGCCGCCCCTCCCCTCGGCGCTGGGTGTTAATTAGCGCCGCTGGCTCCCCGCGGGCTTCCAGGGAAACTCCGGCAGCCGGATCCACGCAGACATCCCAGGAGCCAGCAGCGCTCAGACAGACACCTCATTAGCGATAAGACCCGAGCCTGGCTCCGGTCTCCTCCCGGCATCGATTAGCGCCAAGCTTCTTTCCGCCTCCCCCAGAATTTCAGGCTAAGTTGGCAGCGAATAAAGGAGCAAATAACCCGGCCCTTTTGGCCAGGCGGCACAGCAGAGCTCACGTCGGGCCGCCTCGGCAGCCCCCGCGGGCACAGCCCCCCGCACACGGCCCCCCGCGGGCACAGCCCCCCGCACACGGACCCCCCATCTCTGCGGGAGCCGCCTCCCGCTCTCCTGGCAGCGGAGCCGGGCTGAGGACTTTGTGTGGGGAGAGCCCCGGGAGCCCCTCCCCACGGAGCCCTGCGAGAGCCCAGCCCGGGCGAAGCAGCATCGCCGGGGCAAAGCCCGGGGGGGAGCGCGCCGGCTCTTGGGGTGAGGGCTCCAAGCTCGCTCCCTGCTCCCTTTCTAGCTTTAATTCCCTTTGCAGCTTTAATTCCCGTTCCTGGGAGGCGCTGGCCGCAGCAGCCCCTGCCCGGGCTGGCTCCCCGCGGCTCAGCCCCGCAGCCGCGCCCACCCCGGTCCCCAGGAGCCTGCGCTGGCTCCGAGCAGCCTGGCTCGATAAATCTGACATGCACTCGGGGCTTTATCTTTTTCAGAGCAGACAGCGTCTGAGAGCTCGCTTTAATCCGTGTGCATCCAAGCCTGGGAGAGGAGGAGGGGAGGAGAGGAACGCGTTGTTGCATCTCCTCTTCTGATGGGTGGGCGAAGGTGTGGGTCACAAGCAGGAGCTCCCCCAGCCCCCTCCGCTGCTCTCAGTTTGCAGCCTGGACCAGCAGCAGGACCCAAGGCCCAGCTCTGGGGTCTCCTCAGCACCCTCCTGGCCCCGACCCGGCCAATCCTGCCTGGGCAGGGCACCTGGCTTCTCAAAAACAGAAAATGCTGAGGGTGTCTGCTGGGCCCTGGCCATGAAACGGGGCTGTGGTGACACTGGTGGCTCATTCACCCTGTGGTAGGGAGCCACAAGAGGAAGTCTGGGTGCATCATGTCCTCCCTTGGCCCCACAGGTTCCCCCGGGGCTGTCAGAGGGCTGGGTTTGCAGCAGTTCTGGTTCTCAGTTCTGCCCTGAGAGTGGCACCCATCACAATAGCCACTGCCCCTGCCAAGGCACAGGGAGTTGGTGGGAAGGGCAATTGTAGGAGCCACAATCAGGGGCTGTGGCCACACCCAGGGCCAGGTGTCCCTGTATCCAGGGCTAGGTGCAAAGTCCCTCAGTGGTGGGATGGGCACCCACCCTGAGAACACTCCCCGTGACACCTCCCAGCACCAAAGTCACCTCAGGGCCATTTTTGCAGTTTCAGGTTTTTGCTTCACTGCTGCCTGTGCCTTGCTTGGGGCCACACAAGTGTTTTCCTGGGGGCTTACCCCCCTCAGCCCACCCCCCTGTGCCCTCCCCAGCACACAAGTGGCTGGAGGGGGGATTGCAGATGAGACTGGGCCTGAATTTTACCCTCAGGGCTGCTCCTGAGCTGCCCCTTCCCCCAGCAGCCACTCTGGCTGAAGCTGGTGGTTTTAGGTCTGAGATTAGAAGCTTTTTAGGTGAGCAGGATTTGCCAGCAGCTGAGCCACACCAATGTCTCTGTGCCACCAGTGCCCACCACCACCAGAAGGAAAGAGAAGGGCAAGAAGAAGCAGAGAGGTGTGACAAGGTTGTGAGAGCAGGAGCTGCGAGGGGGGGAAGCTGTGGCAGACTTTGAGAGCAGCATCCTTCCACTTGACAGGAGCCCAGACCCTGGTGCAGCTCAGCAGCTTCTTAACTCGTGTGATGGTCTCCAGCTGCCCCTGCACACCCCTGGCTCGGTGACATCCCTGTCCCCAGCAAGCCCTGAGCCTCCTGCAGCCTGGCACCTCTAGATGAGAACCAGACCTTCACCTCCTGTCCTCTGCCACAGGGTCTGGCAATTGTTGCCTCCAGACTGCTGTCTAATGAGGTAAGCTGAGGATCAGGACGAGGGACAGAAGCCAGCTGGCAGGGAACAGCTGGAGCCTGTGCTCAGGGCAGTCCAGGAACACCAGGGAAGCCTGAAACAGCCCAAGAGATCCCGGGGAAACGGGCACCAGGAGCAGCCCAGACCCTCTGCAGAGACTGGGAGCCCAGATGCCCGAGAGCTGCTGGTGAGCGAGGTCAGAGAAAAGCTGGGGAGACCCAGGAGCTGGGAGAACGTGGCAGCCAAGCCCCAGCTCCAGCTGAGCAGCTTCCAAGAGCCTGTGGCCCCTGGGGAGCTCTGCCCCTGGGCCCTGAGCTGCTCCCAGCCTCTGCCAACCGTGTCTGGGCCCTGGCACCAGCTCTGCAGAGCTCACTGCCATAGAGACCCACCCAAAGCTCCAAATCAAGGCTCTGCCACTGAGACACTGCCCAGACTCTTCTACACTACTGAGCCCCCTCCACGCCTGTCCTAAAGCTCCACAGACCTCCTCTGAGCAGCCTGAGCCCCCCGAGTGGGGTTGAGGCCTGGAGAGCTCTTCGTGGGCCCCGACTCTGCACCTCTCAGCAGCTGCATCTGGGCCAGGGAAAGAGCCCTCGTGGCACCAGCAGTGCTGGCAACAGGGACCCTCCTCCTCCTCCTGGGGTCTCACAGCTCTGATCACACCAAGGGGCAATCTCAGCCCTGCACCTGCAGCTCCCAGAGCTGCCCCTGGGCATGGCCAGGGCACACATGGGCACTGCCCTCAGATCACATCCCCACTTACCCTTTCCACGCCACAGCTTCCACATGCATCTGCCTCCAGACCAGGACCAAAGACCCCTCCTGGGCTGTCTCCCCACCAGGAAAGGGCAGTGACAAGACAGGAGACATCACTTAAACTGTCCAAGCAGAATTTTCTCACTGCAGGAAAAATGTTCTCTCAGAGCAACAACAAGTCACAAGAATTCTTGAAGAAACAGCACTTGCAGATGGATGTTAAATACAAAAGTACAGCACAGAAAAGGTGATGGAAACACCCCCCTCAGGCTGATTAAACACTTCAGATCTTGCTTACAGCAACTTCACACCTACACCTGCACTCACAGACACCACAGCCACCCATCTCACACCAGCAGCACCCCAGCATGACAGGGACAGGAGACACAAACACTCAAGAGTTTTACCCAATACTTTTATTTCTGTACCAAAATATAATAATAAAAAAAGGTTAAAACTGTAAATACAACACGTGCCAAGCAAACAAGAGTGCAGGCCACACTGGCCTTGCCACAGGCCCTGCCCCTCAGCTGTTGCAGTTGCAGGCTGAGGCACAGGCAGCCTTGCTCTCGGGGGGCGAGTGCCAAACGGCCGAGCTCGTGCGATTGAAGTACCGAGGCTTGTTCTTGCCAAAAATATCCTCCAGCTTGGGGCTTGGAATCAGCCCAAAGATCTGGTCCACGTTCATTGGGTGATAGTACTGGTATAAAATGGCTTGATTAAGCTGGGATCCTATGGAAACAACCACAGCACAGTTGCACATTTGCTATACACTGGTTTCTGGTGCTGCCTTCAAGTGCCCTTTTCCCCGAGAGCCTGCAGGACCCCGACTCTCCCTCCACGCCCAGGGGCTGCCATCAGCAGGGCTGCTGAGCCCCACACTCGGCTCCTGCCAGCTGGACACGTTTTCAGTTAGTGCAACAAACGTGTCCCAAACCCACCTCACCTTGGCTTCCCTCAGGAGGATGGGGCTGCCTCCTCACCACCATCCCTTCCCCACCCTCGGATCCAAACAACACATGGAAGGCTCTGGTTTAACCACAACACAGCAGCACCCGCAGGAGAGGCTCCATCCCCACCAGCACTTGGAGCCATCAGCTGCCAGCGCTGCTGCTGAAGCTTCACACGCTGCTGGACTCACTCCAAGGAAGCTGAGACTGCACCAAGTGAATCTGGAGTCTCCAGCTTCCTGGGGAAGGCATCAGGAGAAGCTGAACCAAACCCAGACCTACCATCAGCCCAGTCAGGGACAGGCTTCCGGGGCTCGTCCTCGTCGTCGGTGGAGTCGTCGCTGTTCAGATCCATCCCATAATTGTTCTCACTGAGCACGGGGGATCTGGATTCCTCTGAGGGCCCCAGGTAGGACCAGGACATGGATCTCTGAAACCAGAGACAGTGCTGAGGAGCAGGGAGAGCACACCCAGCCGGGCAGGGGCTACCTCTGCTGTGCCAGCGTGACTCACAGACCTGCTGAGCTCCCCCACTGGAGGCTGCCAGGGCAGGACCCTCACCCCGGGCATCTGCCACGAGTGGCAAGGTGAGGTCCTGGTGCCATGTGCTGGGCAAGGAGCTGAGCTCCAAGGGGACCAGAAATGAGAGCCAGCAGCCAAGGAGCCAGAGCAGATGCACATTTGTGCTCATTGTGATCCCTGGCTCACAAGCAGAGAGGTCACTTACCCGTGCTGGGGAAGCCTCTGACCCACACATTAACTGAACACCTCTGGTGTTCCTCCTACCAGGCAACCTGGGGTGAGAGTGCAGCCAAAGCCAGCACTGCTCCATCCTTTTGGCTGTCTGCCTGACAACTCCCTGCTGGAAGCAGAGCTGCAGCAGGGGCTGCCAACAGCTGCTCCCAGAACCTGGCTGGCAGACCCCAGAGCTATGGGCAGGGCACGAGCCACAGCCCTGGGACACCTCCTGGCTTCATGGGAGGAGCTGGGAGACCCATCTGGGCTGGGATAAAGTAATTTTGCTTCCCAGCTCATGCAGTGCTGTGGATTCAGCACGAGAACAAGGCTGACAGCACACCCCTGTGGTGGGGTTGTTGCTGAGCTGGGCTTGCACCCCTTCAGGGATTTTCCAGTTGCCTTTGCTCTGCCAGGGAGCTGGCTGGGGGCACAGGCTGCTGGGAGGGGGCACAGCCAGGACAGCTACCCACAACCAGCCAGATACTCCAGATCACAACACACCCTTGGCCAGTCTGTGAACTGGGGGCAGTTTGCTGGTGGCTGCTCAGGGACTGGCTGAGCATCACCCGGGGGGGGTGAGCTTTGCATTGGGCACCACTGGGTTTCTGGGGCTTTATTCCTTTCTTTGTCATCTTCCTTTTCATTACTATTATATTTTATTTCAATTATGAAACTGTTCTTATGTCCACCCACGAGTTCTACTTTTTTTCCCTTTCCAATTCTTCTCCCTGTCCCACGAGGTGGGAGGAGGGAGGGAGCAGCACCGTGGGGCTTGGCTGGAGGGTGGGGTGAAGCCAGGAGAGCGCTGTAGTGCAGAACTGGCCCCACATCTGCAGTCACTGGCACTGTGCTCAGCAGGAACTGCCCCCTGCCCTTCCTATTGTTTTGTGGAAAGCCCTCAGAACACACAGGGTAAGTTTTAAGCCCTCGGCTCTTGCACACCCCCAGCTCTGCCACCAAACCCCTTTTGCTGGGCGTTCCAGGGCAGGTTTGTGTTCCCCAGGGCTCTGGCACGGGTCACAGCAGGGAGCTGGGCAGTTGGCTGCCTCAAGCCCGTCTCGGAGCAGCTTTTTCCTCTCCCGGGCCCCGGGCGGTGCCGGGAGCCGCGGGCAGGCTGCAGCCCTCGGGATGCGCTGCCCTCCTGTGGCCGCTTCCAGCAGCGCTGCCAGGCGGAACGGGGGCTGTGCCCGAGCAGGGGCTGCCCCCTCCCTGTGCAGACACCCGCTCAGCCCCAACCACCCCCTCAGGGTTTCACCTCTTGTCCCAGCGCAGAGGGCTGGTCAAGCTGCAGGCTGCCTCCAGCCCACAGCAGCCAACTGGACACCACTGGGTTGAAGCTCTGCTGGAACCAGGACTCACCTTCACAGTGTTGCTCTGCCATGTCCCAGAGGCAGCAGTCAGTGCTTCTGCCTGCCTGATTTTCTCCTCCTCTCCCAGTTCCTGGGGCTCCCACAGACCATCTTTCTCCTGCTAGGATGCAAGAATTAAGTCATTCTTCATTTGTGTTCATGCAGGCAAAACCACCAGACTATCTCTGGAGCTGAGCCATGTTTCTGGGGCCTTATGAAAAAAACCCAACCAAACCCAAATAAAAATCTCATTCCCTCTGCATCGAGTTCTGCAGGAAACAATCAACCCCAAGGCTGAAAGATGAACTGACTCCTGCCTTTGCTGAGCTCCAGACCAGCCAGATCTCCAGAGCCCACACTCACCTGCACTGCTCTGAGCCAGGGGTTAGAATCCACAGCAATGGGTTCTGGTTGCTTGGCACCCTTCTCCTGCCCAGGCAGCTGGCACAGCTCTTTGGGGCTCTCTTTCTCCTAATAAAGAGGAAAAACCTTTCACTGTCTCAGCTCCTTCCCAACCCAAGCTCCTTTTTTCAGGGGTTTCTCCTTCTGCACCACTCCACAGGGAAGCCCTAGCAGGAGACAGAGCTGCAGGCACTGGGAGCTACCCCCAGCTTCCCTCTTCCCCGGAGGAGCTTTGCTGCAGCTCACTCCAGGGGCTGGCAACACAGGGAGAATTTAGACCTTCAGTGAAATGATATAGCACATACAGGAGTGTGAGCATCACGGGCCTAGCAAGAGCAGAGAAAGGAGGAGGAGTTAACCCTTAGGAGAGCAACATTTAGGGGGTTGATTTTTTACTAACGAAGGCAGCAGAAGGAAGAGCAACTTTAAGAGTAGAGAAGGAGGAAAGTAAATGTTACTGTGGTATTTTGAGACAAACAGCCTTGACTTTAAGCTGTAACAGTCCTTATGCAAGTGCAAATGAAGTTACACGAAGCCAGATGATGCCTGAAGTTCATGATGGGATCAACATCTCCAAACAGAGTGTAGCAGGAGAAAACAACCCAACCTTCCTAATTTCCACATGAATTTAGGTACCAGTGACTGCCATTTGGCTATCATCCCCTCATGAGGGGGCTGGGAAGGCTCACCTGTTATGAGAACAGCCAACTCCAACTAGATCTGTGCCAGACCCAGCTCCTTAGGGATGCTTGGCTTGAGCTCAGGCTTACTGTGCTCATCCCTCTAAGAGCAGGGAATGCCAAAGCCTTGAGCAGTAACACAGCACTTGGAAACAAGTCTGATCTGAAATCAAGCCTGTGTGCCCCATGCCTGGCCAGTTCACAGCAGACACTGCCCACCTTTGTGTTCTTCCCAGTGGGCGCTGCAGACTCGGGCTGTGCTCGGGGGGACTTCTCCTTCCCCAGCTGTCTTTGCTTCCTGGTGAAAAAAAACAAACCAGTTAGAGGAAAGCACATCTGCTCACCCTCCTGAGCACTCCTCTTGCCTCAGCACCCCAGAGCTGGGGCACAGCCTGACACTCACACCAGTCTCCCACTGTGCCTGTTGCCAAGTCCCCTCCTCTGGGACAGAAACAAGCCCATACCTCATGTGTTCCAACTGCTTCTGCTCTACAAGATTTCTCAGTTCCAAAACCCTCTTTCCTCTTTCTTTCACTTCATCCTCTCTCCTCTTCTGCACTGGTTCTTGCTGCTCAAACTCATCTTCTTCCTGAAGAAGAAAAGACAGTAAGTCTCCACCAGCTCCAGAAGGATGGAGGACAGAAGAGAATGCTTTGAGACAAGTGGTAGTTGTATCTCATTCCTGCCTCCCACAGCCTGCCCCAGGGGGGTGGCCTCTCCCCTCTGTCCCCACAGGCACCTTTGTGCTCAAAACCCACATTTTTCAACAGAAGTCTTCCTGCCTCTCCCCATCCCACCAGCTGGAACAGCTCATCACAGGTTCCCTGCTGTTCCTTTCCTTTTCCACATGCAGGGGGGACCTGGAGTTGCTCTTACCCCCTTCAGCACCTTCTGCCTCCGTGCATCACCTTCCCCCAGCTTCCTGGACAGTTTCTTCTTGCTCCGCTCCTCCGACGCTCTCTCGTCCCGCGCCTGGGGAAGACACTCGAGTCTGACCCTGCCCAGGACACCCCCGTGGCCTTGGCCAGAGCACAGGGGCTGCAAGCCAAGCTTTGGTGAGATGACAACACCCAGACAGCAGCACAAGTGCCCTGAATTTGGCACCTGCCTCGTGCAGCAAGCCCGGGGCTTCCTACATGGACAGGCTCAGAGCCTGGAGACAGGGGAAGGGAGCAGAGGCCATTGCACAGCCCCCAGACACCCCTCCACCTTGCAGGAGCTTCTCTGCAGAACACAGGGATCTGGTTTCCGCTGTGCCTGCAGTGCTCTGCAGCATAACTGGGTGTGAGAGCTGCCTGAGCTGCAGAGACAGGACCCCCTGAGCTGCCCTGGCCTAGGCTGGGCTGGGTGGACTTCTGGATGCTCAGGACTGAGGAAAGGAGCACAACTCAGACCCTTTCCAATGGGCACTTCAGTCCACCCCCAGTGAGCAACCACCCTTGCTGCAGAGGCAAGGAGAGCAGCAGCCTCCTCTTGCTCAGTGTGGTTGAGGCAGACTTGTCCACCACTAGGTTAGTCACCAGCAGCAGCAGCCCTGAGCCTGCACGGATCACCCCTGTGTCCTGTGCACAGCTCACTGAGAGGCCCAGGGCTTGGTCAGACTCTCACCTTCTCATCATTCTGCAGGAGCTTTTGCTCCATTCTCTTCTTCTTCTCCTCTTCCATTTGCTCCACTCGCTCCCGAGCCTGCAGGGCCTTCCTCAGCCTCTCCTCCCTCTTCCTGGGCAGAAAGGGCTGGTGAGCTTTGCCTGCTCCAGCACTGGGGGAGCAGGGACTTGTGATGGGAACGGGGGACAACAGGTCTTTTCCCTGACTTGGTTTGGTTGAGCTCAGCCCCAGCTCACTAATGGCTTAAGTTCAGGCATCATCAGGGGCTCTGCCCCAGCACAGCTCTGGCTGCCACAAGCAGCAGGGCTCAGGGTGCCCAGGCAGCATCACTCCCCGGGAGCTGGGCACAGTCCAGCACAGGCAGACAGCCTCCTGGGCAATGCTGTGCTGGGCCAGGAGGAAAGGGACCCGACTCACTGCTTCATTTCTGCCTGGCGCCGCCTCTTCTCTTCCTCCACTTTCTTCCTCCTCTGTTCCTCTGCCTCCTGCTTCTTCCTCAGGCTTTCCAGCCTCTGACGCTCCTTCTCCTGAACGGGGATGAGTTCAGGCTGTACCCACTGCTGGGCCTGCCCTGCCAGGCAGCCTAATAAGGACAGAGCTCCCTGCCAGAGCCACGTTCACCCACACACGGGATGGGAAGGGAAGAAACACCACAAGCTTGGCAACAGCTCAGCCAGCAAGAGCAGGAGAGTCAGGTACAGGAGGGAAACACCTTAGCCCTCCAGCTGCAGAGAATGTGTTTAGGCCAAGAACAGCAAATTCCTGCTGTAGGTGACCTGCTCCTTGCCTGGGACAGCGTGACCTGCACCAGCAGATGGAACAGGGAGGAGGGACAGCAGTGGCCTTGTTTAGAGGACAGGTTTCCCAGCCCCCAGAGAACACACCTGCAGAGAGATCCTGCCACCTCAACAGAAGGTTTCTCAGCCCCCAGAGAACACACCTGCAGAGATCCTGCCACCTCACCCTGCTGTGGCCACTGACACGCCTGGCAGAGCTGTGTGGGTGCCAGTGTGAGGGGAGAGCTGCAGTGCCCAGGTGGCAGGGGCACGCTGGCCAGTGCCCACCATTACCAGGGTCTTACTTACAACGAAGTCTCCCTGCAGAGGGGAGACAGAAAAACAATGATTAAGGGTTGGGGGGGTAACACTAGAACCCCCCTCACAGCACATGCACCCCAATCCTAGCTGGAGATTGTTCTCTGTGGTAGAGAACCCTCTGCCTGACCCACACCCCCCATCAGCCCCCTATACAAGGGCAGCTTCCCACTGCCCACAGAAAGGCTCCCCACAGCTATAAAACATCTCTGCTGACCACAGGGGAGCAGAGATCTCTCTGTGTACAACAGACAGTGAAGGTTGGTGCTGGAGGGCACAGTGTGTGGACAGGCAACACCAACCCCCATCCCTTCCCTGGGGAGGCTGAAGTGGGGCCATGGGGCAGCCTGCTGAGGACCTGCCCTGGTCCAGAACGAGGATGTTTAAGCTTTTCTATGGGACAGTCCCTCCTGCCACCCCCCAGGGGAGAGGGGGCTCTGGCACACCTTGGGATCAGGCCGGGAGGGAGTGTTGTGCCGGATGAAGTTCCTGATGCCACCCCCCTGCCCTGCAGGCCCCGGGCTCCCCAGCAGCTGGTTTCTCTGCACAGCCTGCAGGAAATTCTTCAAGGGTCTCACCACCTACAGGACAGGAACAGGGAGGTCAGTACCTGCTGGCAAAGAGGGGCAAAGGCCCATGGCACCCACTCACCTTGCTGGTTGAGGAGGAAGAAGGTGGGGTCTGGTTTGCTGAACTCTTGTGCTTCTCATCCACAGGGGACTGGGCACGGTCTGACCTGTTCCAGAGAGCACCCATGGCTTGTTTGTAGCTTCTTGTCCTGTGGCACGAGCAGGAGGCACATTAGGTGACCACTGTGCCCTCCCCAAAGCACCAGATTTCCTCCACCTCCCTGGGCCTGCTGTGACTGCAGCCAGCCCTGTGGCAGCACCAACACCTGACCTCCAGCAGGACCCACGGGAGAACAGGTCACTGCTACCCCATCCCATGCACTACCCACAGCAAATTCACCCCAGTACAATCAGGACAAGAGGGAAAAGCTAAAAGCAGCTGAAATCTCATGTGAAGCACCATCTGAGATGAGCAGTGAGGAAAGAAGCCAGGATCAGGCACCTACACAAGGTACAAGTCAACAGGCTGGCCACCTACTTCTGCTGCCTCCCACAACTACCCTGACCAGCCCTTGAGGAGCTGCTCAGGGCCCCCCCTGAGCTGTAACTCATGTCACCTTCACTGGCCCCTGCATGAGCCCAGGGCCAAATGTGACACCCTGAGTCACAAGGAGACAAAGTCTGTCCCCAGAGGATGTGAAATTGACTTTGGAAAGGCAGGGGAAGGGCAACAACCCCCAGTTTTTACAGCTCATTAGTGGAAAGGTCATGCCCAAGTCCCCCCAGAGCCCCAGCTCACTCCTGCTCTCCAGCACCTCGTACCAAATGCGTGGGGGGTTCTCCTGGGGCTTGGCACAGAGGGGTTGCTCTTGCTTCTCTTTGTTCAGCCTCACTCCAGCTCCTGGGAAGAAAGCAGAGTGGGCACTGTGCACAGGACACAGGCAGGGCTGTGGCTCTGCCTGCTCAGAGCTGCAGCACGCCACCAACCTCAGGACCACAGCATGGCAGAGCTGAAAGGAGCCTGGGGATCCTCCAGTCAACCCCTGTGCTCTGAGCTGCAGGTACCCTGGGGCACACTGCAGCACCACCCTGCACAGGCATGGAACAGGCCCAGCCTGCCCCTCAAGTCCTCCAGCCACAGCCCCTTGTCAGACCCCACAGCAAACATGGGGATAAACCAGCCAGAACCTTCCCTCCTGGCTTTGGGCACAGGGGACAGCTGGGGGCTGTGGAGCTGCTGTGCACTGGGCAGACTCCAGGTTCATCTCCTTTCCAGGTGCCCCCAGTTCCCTGCTGCACAGACCAGGCTGCACAGGGCAGCTTTGCTCTCAAAGCTGGGCACACTTACCAGAGGCCCTTGCTCACCTGTCTGCACATCTCACCTCTTAGAGAGCCAAGGTTTGCCTGAAACATCCACCTCTGACCACTCAGAGGTGTTTTGTTTTAGGGCAAGTCCCAGCTTTTCCAGAAACCCTGGTCTATGTGTTTTTGGGGCTTCCCACAAGAAAAGCCAGAGCAGGCCAGTCTTACCTTCTGTGTCCCCTGCCTGGGGCTCAGGAGGTGCCGAGTGCTGTGCAGGAGGGCTGGCAGCCTGGATGCTTCTGCTGGACGTGGGGACAGGGCTCTGCAGGAGAGAGGATTCTCTTAGCCTGTTGCTCCAGAGCACAGGGGTCCTGCTGCCCTGAAAAAGCCAGTTTTTGGCCAGGCCCTGCCCCTCTCTCAGCTGCACTGTGGGGACACTGACCAGCACAAGGTGTTGACTCCACATGAAGGTGTCCAGAGAGGTGGTGGGTTGTCAGGACTTACCTCCTCATTTGAGGGATTTGGTTCCAGCCCAGGCCTGTGAAAGAGGAGCTATTTTGATGATTTCATCTCCCTGGAGGGTGAGTTACAGGGGATTGGTGTGACAGAGGCAGCCCCAGCCAGGCCCCATGGAGCTGGAGCTCCATCCCATCCCTGAGCACCACTGGGGACCAGCATGCCCTCACCCAGGCAGCAGGCTGGAAGGAAGCTCCAGGAGCTGCAGGCTGAGTCTGGTCAGGTCAGAGCACAGCACCAGCCTCCAGCACCACCAAGAGCTGCTGCCAGGAGCCACTCCCCAGCCAGGGCAGCACTTGGCCTCCCCACGCTCTGAACAGGCTTCTGAGGGGGAAAGGCAGGGCCTGAGCAGCACCATCTTTGACATGCCAACCACCCAGGGGTAATGCAGCTGAGCAGTCACTGCACAAGCCACCCCTGTGACTGCCCTGCAGTGCTCTGGGGGGTTCCCTCCTGCTTCCCAGGCAGCCTCACCTCACACTGCTGGTCACATCTTCCACAAACACCTCCAAGGAGCTCTGACCTGCAGGAGAGAAACATCAGGCAGTGTGGGGATCTCACCCCAAGCCTTCCCCAGAGCAGCAGCCTGCGTGGTGGAGCTCGGGTCTCTGCAGGCTTCCCTCCCAGGAACACGATTGCTCATCCCAGCTTTCCACACTAGCACCACCACCTCCCCCAAGTGCCACTGACAAGCTGGTGTGGGCTGGAGGCAGAGCACTGAAGGAGCTCCTGCAGCCTGCTGCAGCCGCACAAACAGCCTCCTGCCCATGGCACAGCCAGTGCTCCCCAGCCCATGCCTCCCCACGGGGTTTTCTGCAGAGATGGAGGGACTTAGGCTCATTTCCTTCTCCCCATGGCAGCACTTGGGGGAAACAGGAGCTGAGTGCAGCGTGACTCAAAGCTGACAAAACCAAACACCAAAGGAAGATTAGAAGCCAAGCTGGCATCAGAAGTGATGACTTGAGAAAGGCCAAACAGCAAAAACCTTCCCAGAGCAGAGGACACGAGGAGCTCAGAACTCCCAGGAGCTGCAGAGTCACTGGAGGAGTCAGAAATCCAGGCTGTCTGGCTCCCAGTCCATCCCCTCTGACAACTCCAGCCCAGTTTCAGGGGAGGAGACACTGGTTTCCCATAGTTAGGTTGTTTTTTTGAGAGTTGGCAGAAAACACCCAAATTAACACCATTTCCCAGGGAACACAGCAGCCTCTCCTGACCTGCCAAACCACACACGTGGCTGGAACCAGCTGGGACACATCTTCCCTGCTGCTCTTGGTGTTTTACCCCTGTCACCCAACCTCCACCCTGTGCCTGCAGCCCAGCAGGGCTTCCTTCAGCAGCTGCAGCCAAACACACCCCAGCTGTGGCCAGACAGCAGGTGAGGAGCTGAGGATCACCCCCAAAGGGGTGGGAGCAGCCAGAGTTCACGGGGAGCAGCTCAGCAGCTGCTCCCTCCCCACACCAGGCTGAGGAAGGGAACTCACAGCTCACTCTGCTGGAGGCTGAGGAGGATTCCTGTGCTGCTGCCTTCTTGGCCATGGCCCTGCTGATGGATCTCCGGATCAGCTTCTCTCTCCTGCTGACCAGGGAGCATTTTTCTGCCAGGGAGGCTCTGTGGCTCTTGGGGCCTCCCACGAGGCTGCGGCGCCTGGAGCCACGGCAGGGTCTGGATCTCCCTGGGGTCCCTGTGCTCTCCGGGTCCTGGAACTGCACCTCCTGGAGGTCCTGGGGAGACTCCTCTCCTTGCAGAGCAGCACAGCCTCCGTTCCTGGCTGCCTTGGGGGTGGAGGTACTGGCTCCTCTTGCAGGGACAGCCTCCTCCTCCTCCCTGGCCGGGGGGGTGACCGGGATTGAAGACACGTCGTGCAGCTCAGGGGCTGCGTGTGCCCCGGGCACCTCCTGCCCTGTGCCAGCCTCACGGGCCACTCTGCTGTTGTTGCCACCCTGAGGGCAGCCCTGGCCCTCGGCCTTCACCACGGGAGCTGGAGGCTGGGGTTGGTGGGTGGGTGGAAGCCTCGTGGCACAGGCTGGCACAGCTGCCTCTCCCCGGGGGCTGGCGGGCTGCTCCTCGCTGAGGTGCCTCTGGGAGCTTGGCTTGGACAAGGCTGGCTTGGAGCTGCTCCTCCTCCTGGACAGCCTTGAGGAGAAACAAGGGACAGCAGATGGACAAACCCAACCCAAGGGACAGCCCTGATCACCACAGTGGCCCATGGTTAACCATGGTGACAAACTGCAGTGCCCAAGCTGGCATCTCTGCCCTCCTGCCAGCCTCATCCCCCTTCTGACTCCCACCCAGAGAGGGGACCATTTGCTGGAATTAGCAAAACCAGACTGATTAGGAAGGGTGCAAGTAACACTATCCTAAGAAATGGTAAAAAGCAGGTACAGCCACCCCTGACTGCAGATACCATTAAACAACCCCCTACACCATCTCCCCAGCACCTGCTGGCACCAGCTGGTGTCTGCTGAGGGCAGGGTTTAAAAGCCTCAAGCAGAGTTGGGTGTAAGACAACCACCTGGAATTTCAGCTTCATTTTCACCACTAACCCCCCTGAACCCCACCACTGCTACAGGACCTGCTGCTTCTGCACATCGTGGGCAGCAAGTTCTGCTCCCGGGGTCTCTCGGGCACAGGGACAAGTGTTTGCACAAGGAGCAAACTCAGGCCCAAAACACACTGAAAACAAAATCAAACTAAAACTAAACATAAAAAAACCCCTATTATTTGTTCCTAACCAGAAGAAATACAACAACAACAAAAACAAACCATAGATGAGAGAGAAGGAAGCCAGCCACCCACATCCCAAACTTTCACAAGAACCAGAACGGTGGTTTATCTTGAAGTTAACTCGGGGAGCAAAGCAGCCGTTTTGCATCTGTGTGTCCCTGTAAACAGCTGCTCCTCGGTTTCCCTGCCATGCAGCCGAGCACAAAGCCGCTGACCCACCTCCTCCGGCTGGGCTCCCTGCTGTCTTCCCGCGGGCACGACTGCCGGGGGGCGCCTCTCCGGGCGAGCCGCCGCTGCGACGGCGTCTTGGGCATCAGCTCGGGCTCGGCCCCCAGGCTGCTGTGGAGAGACACGCACCGGTCAGAGGCTGCTTCTCCCGCTGCCCAGAACAGCCCCTCCGCCGAACGAGGGCTGCCTGAGGAGCGAGAAACAGGCCGGCGAGAGCCCCCCGCCGGGCGGGGCAAGGTGCCTCCGCAGCCTCTCGGTGCCCATCAGCCCGCACCGGGGCCGGCAGCGTCCTGAGCCCAGCCCGGGGAGCGGGAGGCCCCCGGGGCTGCCCCTACCTTTCCAGCAGCCGCATGCCCTGCTCCTCCACCTCCCGCAGCCAGGCCAGGTGCTTGTGCCGGGCGTTGTAGAGGAAGCGGGACAGCCGCTGCCCGCACACCTCCAGCAGCCGCGTGGGCCCGTCCACCGCCGCCATGGCCCCACCTGCAACACACAGGGCGAGGCTCGAGGGGACCCCCGGGCAGAGCAGAGCCACAGCCGGCCCCGGTCCCCCCCTCACGCCGCCCGCAGCGCAGCGACTCCGGCCTCGCCTCACGGACCCCACCCCGCCGCGGCTGCTCCGTCCCGCCAGAATCAGCCCGGCCTCTGCCAATCACAGAGCCGGCCCCGGGAGGTAGCGCCTCTTATTGGCCGCCACGCACGTCCATCATCCCCCGCGCCGTAATCCGCAGCTTATTGGCCTGCCTTGCGAGTCCCGCCTCTCGAGACGAGTCCTCCACGGCCAGCGAGACGGCCGCCTAGAAGGGCGCTGTTTTTGAGTGGCCGCGTGCGGGCTCGCAGCCAATGGGGAGGGCGGGCGGCGGAAGGCGGGCGGCGGAAGGCGGGCGCGGATAGGCGGGCGCGGCGGTGACGTCACGGCGCGGAAGAAGGCTCTGGCGGTGACGTCCCGGCGCGGAAGGCGGGCGCGGATTGGCGGACGCGGCGGAGACGCCAGGGCGCGGAAGGCGGGCGCGCGGTTTG
>JANHFW010067792.1:0-17468 GCA_027560035.1 Ceyx erithaca | reverse complement strand
GTTCCTTTTTCTAATCACTAAGTCTCTCTCCCTTATTCCTTTTCTCTCCCCTTTGTGGAGGGAGGGGGGTTAAAAGAGAGCGGTCTGTTATCGGTCTGGGGGTTGCCCTGAGTCCAAAGCGTGACACGACTCTTGCTGAAGGACCAGCAGAGCAGGCTCTGGTCTGTGCCCCTCTATACTGGACACCCTGGGCAGGCTGCCCCAGGTAAAACAGCCACCATCAGGTGTTACTGGGGTGCTATGAAGGGCTGGGGGAACATGGCCCTTCCTTGGCTTTCTGGCCTGTACCTTCAAATACACCGTGTGGAAGCAGCCTGTCTGTGGAGTATCTCCCCTGGGCAGGCAGAGAAGTTCCTGCAGCAGGAGTGACAGTGCTGCCCAGGAGAAGGCATTTCTCACCTCTGTGCAGGCACAGACCATGTCTGGTCAGCGTGAACACACTCGGAGGCACAAAGACCTCTTTCACTTCCAGGGCCATCATTTCTTTAAGCAGCTAATAAAGAAACCAATGGTCTTCCTCATACATGTCCTACCAGGAGAACTGTGCTCCCCACAGGCCCCCAAGCTGGACGTGATGCTCTGAAGAGTGTGTGTACTGTAGTACCATGGGATGACTGCACACTGGTGATGCTGGTCAGAATGGGAATCAGAACCAGTTGGGCCAGCAGCAAGGCCACTGATCCTGTTGCGTCCCCACAGCCTTCCCTGGGACAGCAGAGTCCTAGTGGGCTTGTGGATACTCAAATATAGCTTTTGGCCATTGAGTGACTGCACCTTGGATGGTGCCTTATTTTGGGAGGCTCACCCCCAAGCACATGGTGGAGGTCACTGGGACAAACTGGGGCACTGTAGGGCATCACAGGGAACTCTCCTGGGCCCTGGATACTCTTTCACCTGTATCCATGACTCAGAGGAGGCAACTCTCACCACATCTGTCAATGGCAGCGAAGTGGGAGCACCATTGTTGTGCCCTGGGGATGACTTTCAGGGGAAACCTGGGTGGCGAGAGGACTGTCTTGTCAGGAGCAGGAGAGAGACAAAGGAAAACCACCAGATCCTGCACCTGGGACAGACAAACACCCACAGGGTGAGGGACTGGGGACAGCCTGTCTGGGGAGCAGCTCTGTGTGGACAGCCCTGGTGGAGCTGGGGACAGAAGCCAAACCTGACCCAGCAGCGACCCACATGATCCAGTGGGACCTGAGAGTAAAGGAGCCAGCAGGGTCCTGGATTGTGGAAAGGAACCAGCTGCCAGAGTGAGGGAAGGGATTGAGTCCCCTGCCCAGCATTTGTCTCACCAGCTGGACACTCCTGTGTCCATTCCTGTCCCCAGTCCATGGTGCTGGGTCTGGCTGGGGTGGGGTTGGTTTCCTTTGGAGCAGCCTCTCCTGTGGTGCCATGTTTTGCACTTATGTCTAAACCAGTGCTGGGACAGGTTTGCACAGTGTCAAGGTCTTCTCTGGTTCTCCCTCATGGTGGTCATGACAGCAGTCTATATTCTCTACTAGAGAATCAAGGAATCACCATGGGAAGTGGCCACCAGCAGGAAACACTCAGCACCTGCTAAGGGTGCAGGAAATAAAAACTAACCCTTCAGTGAGCACAGGTTGTGCCGTCCTCAGTCAGGATGTTGGCCAGCATCTGGGGCATGGTGGTGGAGCTATAGCAAGTGTTCTGCTCCCATCATAATGACAGGAGTGTTCCCAGCCACAAACCTGGGGCAGGTCAGGAGAGAGAGGAAAAAAGATTTGTGGGCATTCCTCACCTGCAGTAAGCAAAATTCCATCAACGATGACTGTACATTTCCATTTTCCTTTTTCCATGGAAGATTTTAGACTGTTCTTGTCCTTTCTCTCTTGGTAGGAGACTTACAAGACAGCACATCTGTTCTGTTATTAGATGCTTAAAGAAATTGTGAAGGATGTTCAGAACCCTGAGACATGGAGCTGTGGGTGCCACTGAGTGCATTCAAATTCCCTAGAAGTACCCTGTTCTGTGTGACAGGTGAGGATGCCTTCTTCACAAGGGCAGAGTCACTCATGGCTGCAGAACCCCTCCTGACTGCCCAGGAGAGATGCTCCACACACCAGCTTCTTTCACATGCTCTATTTGAAGGCATGTGTACAAAAGGCAAGGGAGGGATGATGTGAGCAAGCAGGAGAATTTGCCTGTCCAAGGCAGGGGAGGTGAATCTGATGGAGCCAGTGGGGGTTGTTGCTGGAGTGCCAGCCAGAAATCATAGAATCATTCAGATTGGGAAAGACCCTTGGGGTCATCAAGTCCAACCATTAACCCTACTCTACAAAGTTCACCCCTAAACCATGTCCCTCATGACTCTTAAACACATCCAGGGATGGTGACTCAACCACCACCTTGGGCAGTCTGTTCCAGTCTCTGGCTACTCTGTGAAAATATTTCCCTAATGCCCAGTCTAAACCTACCTACCCTGTTGCAGTTGGAATCCATTCCCTCTTGTACTATCACTAATGACCTGTGAGAAGAAACCAGCATCAACCTCTCTACAATGTCCCTTCAGGTAGTTGTAGAGAGTGATGAGGTCTCCCCTCAACCTCCTCTTCCTCACGCTAAACATTCCCAGCTCCTTCAATAGATCTTCATAGGATTTATTCTCCAGACCCTTCCCCAGCTCTGTTGCCTCCTCTGCACTTGCTCCAGCCCCTCGAGATCTCTCTTGTATTGAGGTGTCCAGAACTGGACACAACACTCCAACTGTGGCCTCACCAGTGTCTAGTACAGGGGGACAATCCCCTCCCTGCTCCTGCTGCTCACAATGTTTCTAATCCAAGCCAGGATGCCCTTGGCTTTCTTGGCCACCTGGGCACACTGCTGCCCATGCTGGCTAGGCCTGATCCCTCAATTTCCCTGAACTTTCTGTAGGATCACACCCAAGATGAACTGCTCCATGATCTTTCCTGGTATCAAGGTCAGGCTGACAGGCCTGTAGTTCACTGGATCCTCCTTTCTGCCCTTCTTGTAGATGGGCCTTATGGGCAAGTCTCTAGTCACCTGGGACTTCTCCTGTTAACCAGGACTGTTGATAAATGATGGAGAGAGGCCTGGCAAGCTCCTCTGCCAGCTCCCTCAGCCCTCTCAGGTGTATCTTGTCCAGTCCCATAGACTTGTGGGTGTCTAGTTGACTTGGCTTGTCCTTAACTGCTTCCTCCTGGGTTGAGAGGGGATTTTTCTGTTCCCCATCCTGGTCTCCAGGTCAGGGGATTGACTATTCAGAGGATAACTGGTCTGGCTGCTAAAGGCTGAGGTAACAAAGGTATTAAGTATCTCAGGCTTTTCTTCATCCTTGGTGGCAGATGTTCCCCCTCACACCCAACAGTGGATGGAGATTCTCCTTGGCTCCCTTTTTGTTGTGAATGTATTTATAACAACATTTCTTATGGTCATTGACATGATCTCCTCCAGTTCAGGAGGCACACCACAGACATGCAATCACACTCTCAATGGGTTTCCACCTGTTTTTTCCATGCAGATTGGCCAGTTGAAGGGAGTCTCATGGAATGATCTGGTGGCATCTCCTTGGTTGTCCCCTTGAGGGGCAGCAGATGCCTTGGTTTTAATAATAGGGGCTCTCATAAATTCTCATGCATCTGATTCACTCCCTTCCTCAGGTTCTTAGTTGGGATCCTGCCAAGTAGCTCCAAACCAATCTTCTGAGGGCATGATTAGCTTACAAATATTCACAGAATCTGTTGGGTTGGTGTCTGAATTATCATGACTTCTTTTTTATCATCTACCTGCCTTCTTTTTTTCTTTCTCCTGCCCCAGAAATGGACCCATTTGCAGAGGTTTTTTTACCGTCTGTTTTTGCAGTTTCACCTCCTAACACCCTCATTTCCTCTTCTTTATGGATTTGTACCGACTTGCACCTCTCAAACACATTCCCACATGTGTCATGTTATTCCCCCTCCCTCTGCCACCTTCCATTTTTCCTCTTGTTTTTCCATCTTGTTCCACATTTCTTATTTTTATTCACACACACACAAACACAAGTGATGCTGCAGGGTTAAATTTGTGCCTCCATAAGCGCTTTGTGACTGAATCCACCAATCTGGGACCACACCGATTATTGCTACAGGTCAGTTATTAAGACAAGTCCTCACTGTGGGGTTCCTTCACAAGGAGTTATTAATTATTAAAGGATAATTAATCTATTATTGAAAGTTAACTGAATGGTAGTTAATGATGAAACATTAATTGACTAGTAATTAGTGATGTGACAATGACTTGACAATTATTTAATAGTCAATTTGGATGATAATTCATAATTCATATTCCCCCACAAACTTCCCTACTGCTGTAAAGCCTATTAATAGTGGACTTAATTTCTCTGGGTTTTCAAATAATTTCACCTGTCCAGGACACAAGGACCATCTCTAAAGTCATCTCAGCTGCAGACTGTCCAGGCAGAGGTCCTTCCCACCATCCTCTATTTTTTTCTCCCATTTTCTTTATTCAGATGAATCTCTGTGTCTGCCTTGAGCTTCAGGGAGTAAAGGTGGCATGTCTTTTGACAGTCTAACCGTCACCTTTGACAATACTTTCTTTGTGTTTATAACCATCTTTTTGTATCTACCTACCTAAAATATTTCTAATAAGATTCTACCTCACAGAGAGAAGCTCGTCCTGAGCAGATGGTTACAGAAGGTGTTTGATTGCTCATGAAACTTCAACAGACTTTAATTTGTTTTCTCACAAAGAGGAGAAATTCTCCTGTGCCTGTGAGCAGCCAGATCTGTGAGGAGAGCAGGTGGGAGCTTCTGTCATGTAGGTGGAATCTCCAGTTGCAGAGAGCAGTGGAGGGATCTCAGGCAAGGAGAAGGGATGTCAGTCCCAGGTAGCCAGTGACAGGAATGGGGAGGGTGGGACGTGAGAACACAAGTTGTCCATAAAGCATGAAACTGCAAGAGATAAATTCACCTACCAGTTGAGACCTCCTGAGGAGGTCCTTTGGATCAATATCGATTTCAGAAAGCTTCTATCACCTCTTAACTAAACTGAAAAGTAAACAGAATATTAAATATAAAATAATAATTCTTAGGTACCCTTTAGTAACTGCATCTTTAATTTGACTATGAAACAGCTCCAAAGAGCTCTGCAAGACTTGAACACTTGAAGAAAATACAAAAATAGAAACAGCTTGTGAGAGGGACTCTTCTCATGAACTTCAGGTAGTCAGATGAGACTGAAGAAACTTCTCAAGAAGTCCAAGTCAGAAGCAAAGCCCAGTGTTCCTTGAAGCCTTGATTGGCCCCACTGAGGGTGGTTACTGACAAAGGCTCCCCAGGGACTCATTAGAGCAGATCACTGGAGGCCATGATTGCAGGGAGACAAAGGAAAAATACAGGTAAGAAAAACCTGGGTTGAGTTGAGGAAGAAGAAAGGCCAAGCCCTGACCACAGCCCTTGACCAAATACAGCCTGAAAGCCTCCTAAGAAAGGATTTTCTCATGGGCCTTGATGGCAGACGCAATGGCCAGAGCCAAGGGGACCAAGGCGACCTTGGTCCCCTAAGGCCTTGCATCCTGGCCAGAGCCCTTGGCCATCTCTCCTGCAGACTGTCCTACACTGTCCCCTGCCTGTACCTCTTGCCCTTCAGGCTGCTGACACCCATCTTGCTTCCCCACCCAGCTCTCACCTTGCCATTTCTAGACCTTCACTCCTCTCTTGCCACCCAGCACTGTCTTTTTCATGAAGCAAAAAGCCTGGGGCTGACCCAGCCTCCATTGCAATGACTTCTACTGCACCACAGCATTGCCCTTGGAGTGACATTTCTTTTTCTTTACCAATAGTCTGCATCTCATAAACCTCATTTTGTATTGGATTCCTTCTTTGTCCACTACCAAGAAAAGCTCCGTTATGTCTCAGACCACCCTTCAATCAGGAGCACATTTCTCCTGGAGTGTCCTGAGTCTCCACCTCAACAGGCTAAAGAAGTCCAGCACCTTCAGGCTCAACACGTCTAAATTCTGCCTTCAGAAATCACTGGAAGTGATCCCAGAAGCAAAGCGGGAGAAACCTACTACAGATGGGATCTGCAAGAATTGCTGCAGCAGCTGAGTGGACAGAAGGAACCTCCCCATGATCCTCCCATCCACCTGCCTGCTGCTGGACTTTCAGCTTCTCCAGCAGATACAATCAAGTCATAGACCTGCTGTTGTCCCACAGGCTCTCAGGTGGAAGGGATATGATAATTCATGTCCAGGGCTTCTGCCTGGGTGGGCCTGACAGGGTGTTAGGGAAAGGGATTCACACAATCAACTGGCCAACCATACAGCTTCTGCTGGCCAATAAGAGATGTTGGCTGGTGTGAGTCCTTAGGTACTTAGCACAGCCGTGAGTCAATGGCTGTCCCCTCCCATGTCTCTGCCAAAGTCATAGGACTGCTCTGGGAATTCACAATCTCCTTCCTGCCCCAAGGAGACAAAAAGCTGCAATCCAGAGTCAGAAAGGGGTTGGAGGGGAGGAGGTTCAGAGCATGGGAAGGAGCCTCTGGGGTCAGGTGTTTAGTTTTGGGCTTAGGGACGAGCTGTCCAAGGGGAAGGTTCACTGAATCACAGAAGAACTCAGGTTGGAACAGATCTGAATGTCTTGTCCATGTCTCCTGCTCGAGACAGGTTGAACTGAAGGAGGCAGCTGAAGAGCTGCCTTCAGCTTGCCCTCACCCCCAGAGCAGCTGAAGGTGACCTCCATCCCATTGTACAGGGAGAGAAGAAAGACTTTGAAGAATCTTGGCCCCAGTGCTGGTCACTGAGGAATACAACAGCAACTGTCTGCCAGAAGGGCTCTGATCCACTGAGGATACATAAGCCTGGTTATCCAGTCAACCTCCCACACACGTCATCTGCTGTTCTTTAGTCCAGACATCACCAGTCTGGCTCTGAGGAGACAATGGGAGACCATGTTAAGGCCTTGGTTATGTCCATATACCAATGACCCTGATGACCTTGGCCTTTCCAGGGTATAGGAGACTGGTTTCCTGATGACACCAGCCAGCTCAGCCAGCACCACACCCTGCCCATTCCATCACCAAAATATCCACAGTTCAGAGTTGTGCCTGGCCTAAAGAAATTGTGAAGGGCATTCAGAGAGGTGAACCATGGAGTTGTGGATGAACCATGAAGCTGTGTGAGCCTCTGAGTGTGTTCACACTGCCTGGACATGCTCTGTGTCCTGGTAAAGGGGGGAAATGCCCCTTCTAGAGAAAATGCTGCTGCTGGTGCTTCTGCTGGCGAGCCCCTTCTGATTGCCCAGTGAAGATGTTCCACACACTAGCTTCTCTCACACTGGGTATTTGAAGGCACTGACAAAAAAAGGCGAGAGAGGAAGATATGAACAGACAGGAGCATTTGCCATGAGCCTGTCCAAGGCAGCTGAGATTAATCTCATGGGGTCAGTGTGGGTTATTCCTGGAGTGTCAGCTAGCAATGTCAGGGCTCTGTCAGGTGGCCACATCTGAGCTGGGCTCGTACACTGCTCACAGCACCTGGCGTGCTCAGAGACACGAGTCCTTCCCTTGCACACAGCAGGCTGTGCTCTGCATTGGCTGGAGTGTCTCCCTGGCCTCCTGCTGCCACTGCCAGAGGCTGGGAGGCCCCTCAGCCCTGCACTGTATGGCCCAGCTCTGCTCTGCTCTGCTCTCTGATGCCCCACATCATGAGGAATGGACACATGCACAGGGTGAAGGGAACCCAAACTAGACATGTATTCAGTGGGTTTCCCAGGGGATGTTATATCTGAAAGAAGTGATCCTCATGCACAATCTATCCACAGGACTTAATGGCATCCGTAGAAAGAGATGATGGACTGTGAACAAATTGCCAGAGCACTCAGGCCTTAGCCCAACCCAGGGGTTCAGCTGGATTGTGTGGCTGAGGACAGAGCAAGTGTTGGTGCTCCCTGGCAGTGCTGCTGGTCTGGGACTCTTTTCTCCTTCCACTCTGACCAGGCCCTACCCTGGCACGTTTACATAGGACTCACAGAAAGGATCTTAGAAAAACAAGGTGATGCAGGATCCTTTATTTTCTTTAAACAGAATTAAAAAAAAATGGATCCACATTTATATAGATTCTTGGTCACAAAAAAGCTACGGAGATACCTCAGAAAAACAAGACAAATAATGACATTTCTTAGCAAACCACCTGAAAAAAATTAATGTCAAAGGCAAAAAGCAATAACCAAGCAAAAGCAAAAAGAAACTATTTAAAAGGCCTGTTATGAGATCTATTAAGAGTGATATGAAGAAGACAAGCACTTTATTGTTTATGAAGATAATGCAGTATCATTTTCCTTAGGGAATCCTTGATCTCCTGGTTCCTCAGGCTGTAGATGAGGGGGTTCACTGCTGGAGCAACTACCGAGTACAGAACTGATGCCACCAGGTCCACGGATGGGGAGGAGATGGAGGAGGGCTTCAGGTAGGCAAATATGGCAGTGCTGAGAAAAAGTGAGACCACAGCCAGGTGAGGGAGGCAGGTGGAAAAGGCTTTGTGCCAACCCTGCTCAGAGGGCATCCTCAGCACCACCCTGAAGATCTCCACATAGGATAACACTATTGAAAAAAAAAACACAAATGCTAAACAGGCATTGAGCATGAGAAACCCAATTTCCCTGAGGTAGGAATGTGAGCAGGAGAGCTTGAGGATCTGGGGAACTTCACAGAAGAACTGGTGCAGGGCATTGCCCTGGCAGAGAGGTAGAGAAAATGTATTGGCTGTGTGCAACAGAGCAGTGAGAAACCCAGTGGCCCAGGCAGCTGCTGCCATGTGGACACAAGCTCTGGTGCCCAGGAGGGTCCCATAGTGCAGGGGTTTGCAGATGGCCATGTAGCGGTCATAGGACATGACAGTGAGGAGACAATACTCTGCTCCTATCAAGAAGAGAAAGAAAAAGAGCTGTGCAGCACATCCTGTATAGGAGATGTCCTTGGTGTCCCAGAGGAAATTGGCCATGGCTTTGGGCACAGTGGTGGAGATGCACCCCAGATCAAGCAGGGCGAGGTTGATGAGAAAGAAGTACATGGGGGTGTGGAGGTGGTGGTCCCAGGCTATGGTGGTGATGATGAGGCCGTTGGCCAGGAGGGCAGCCAGGTAGATGGCCAGGAAGAGCCAGAAGGTCAAGAGCTGCAGCTCCCGTGTGTCTGTGAATGGCAGGAGGAGGAAGTGGGTGATGGAGCTGCTGTTGGACATCTGCTGCCTCTGGGCATGGGGACCTATACTATGAACAGTAGGAAGTCAGTGCATAGTTCTCTGAGAAATGTCTAAAACACTTCTCAGAGAAAAAATCCCAAACTGCCTCTTCCCTGTCAACTTTTTTTTTTAACAGGTCCCTTCCCTGAGCTCTGGCTGGTGATGCCTGAGGGTGTCCTGAGTAGCAGGGGCTCTGCTGGGGCTCTGCAGGGATCACTTCTGAACCACAATCAGAGGGTAATAGGGAGGGACACAGTCGATATAGCCAAGAGACATGCAGCATTGTTGCTCCCTAGTCATTTGACAGCAGAGCAGAGCTAAGGGCCTTTTGTTGTGTCTACTTTGTTCTGGTTCCCTCATCACATTGTAGAAGAGATTTTGGCACTCCTGTCATTTCTGATTCCTTGCCAGGGATACCCTGTGGAGCCCAAGAGGTCAAGGGCCTGTCCAATAGTGCAAGGGGAGGAGAGTAGCTCTGTCCACCAGCCCTGGTCTCAGCTACCCTGTGCTGGCAGCTCTTTCAACTGGATGATGTGTGCAGCCACATATTTCTGTGAGAGGTACCTGGACCCTGCTGGGAGCAAAGGAATCCAGTGACCAGTACAATCTCCAAACCCCTCACCCCATCCCATCATACCTCAGGAGGATCTCAGCTCTCCTCTCCCAGACGTGGACACAGAGGCCTTATTGCAACTGCCTGTGCACCAGGAACCATCACAACCAGCCACCCAGCAGCATTCTCATGGCCTTAGCACTGAGGTATCTTCTCCATGGGGCTCCTTGATATAATAGTGATGTCACAGGAGAGATGTGTCCTTCTGGAGGGCAGCTGCACCCAGCAGGAATCTGCAGGGAAAGAAGTAAATGTCCTAAAGATTTACAGTTTTATCACTGGTGTCACTGGGAGTCTGGGCGTTAGGAGTGGATTGGGACACCTGACTCCCATGGACACATCTGCAGAATAAGACCCCAGAGTCTCTGAAGTAAATCTGAACCCCAACAACCAAATCACTCCAATGACAAGGGCAAGAGGAGCAGGGACAGGAGGGGAACCTGGAGCAGTGTCAGAGTGCAGCTGGTGATGGAGGCAGGACAGGGACAGTTGTTCAGTAATTGAGAATTTGTCCTCCTCAGGGTTGAGGGCACTGAGAAGGTGACTGAGTCCCCGTGGCCATAAGGGCAGAAGCTCTGCTGGTTGGAACAGGGTTTTCCTCCAGCAATGGCAGGGAGGTACCTGAACCCCCTGCCAAGGCATTTCAAGGAGCAGCTCCCTCTCATCCCCTGTCTCTCCTGCCTAGAGCTGTCCTTGCCAGGAGCTACTTCTCCTTGCCCAGCTCTGCTCTCTGTCAGTGCTTCAAGAGCCCAATCCTCCAACTCTATGCTCAGTTCTTCCCTGCCCAGGAACAGCTCTGGGTTTACAGTGACTCAGAAGCAGCTTTGGCAAAGGTTAATGAGAACTGAGGTCTCGGTGTACTCTCAACGGCAGAGAAACAAATGCCAGTTCCACCCTGCCCCCCCAGCCCAGTAACATGATAAAAATGCAAAGCAGAGACTCCTTCCCTTACAGAAAAAAAAAAGAAAAAAGCATCCTTGATGTGCTTCTTGAAAGTCCCCTTGGAAATTCTCAGTGGTACGGAAGGAGCTGTGAGCAAATGTGATCCACCCAGAAACCTTGCAAGACCAGCAGGACCCTGCCCTCCCCTAGCAGGGGCCATTTCACCTACCCCCAGCCTCTCACCACCGCTTCTGCATGAGAAGCTCCCCGGGCAGGCTGAGAGCTGAGCCTGGCAGGCAACAGAGTCCCTGCCCCACCACACAGCCCCTGCAGGGCTGCAGGAACCCTGCAGCATCCCAAGGACAGCCCTGCCCACCCCTGCCCCAACACACACTCATCCCCTGCAGCCATGCCCGGCACAAGGCACCCACATGCCCTGGCCCTCGGATGCTGCAGCAGGGAAACTCTGCTCCACAGCATATACTTCTCCTCCACACCAACCATGGGATGTTTCAGATCTAGGAGATCTCTCCAGGAACTCATGTGCTTTGCCCTGTGCCCAGACACTTACAGCATTAAGGTTTCTCCCACTCCACGCTGCCTTTCCCCTCTCTCTGCCTCCCTTGACCCTCCCTGCCTCCTGCAGGCAGTGCTCCAGCCCTGCTGTGCTTGCAAGAGGAGCTGCTCCTGGACAGAGCTGTCTCTGCTTTCTGCCCTCCTATGGTCCCAGGAGCTCCCTGTGTCCCAGGAGCCCAACCCAGCTCAGCAGCAGAGGAACAGCTCAAGGCTGAAGTCATCACTAATGTTCCTTCTCCCACTGGGGCAAGAAACTTTGTTCCATCAGGGGAATTTCTTCTAGTAGAGAAGAAAGTTGTCCACAAAGATCACCTTTTCTTCTCCTGTCATTAGACAGAGCACCAGAAAGCTGACAGGGAAGGCTCTACTTTCTCTAAAAAGGGGACCTTACAAATCAAATGCTCCTTGTTCTTCATGTGAAATCACCCAGTGATGAACAAAAATAACACGTCTTTAATAGTACCACTGGCCACTCCAAGCTGTTTGCTTCCTGTGGGCCTGCAAGTGTGGCACCATGGGCATGGGCTGTGTTTATAGCTCAGGGGGGACAGGTGACCTCAGCACTACTCTGTCACATGAAGTCAGTTGGCTGTAGTCACGGTATGCTGTGTGATGGAGACACTTGAGTCCCAGCCATACTTTGGTTCAGGCTGACTGAGGAGCCACAGGCCTCACACCCAGAGGTGACGCAGTGAACTGGAAAGCTCTTGGCTCACGTACAAGGCAGTGAAGGGCCTTGGAGAAGTATTTCAAAAGGTGTTTTTGAAGCTCAAAAACACAAGATCTCTGAAATAGAGAAGAAGATACCAGAGTGAAACTGAAGATATCTTGTCTATGCTACTGATCATCAGCCAATTCCTCCATCCTACAGCTGTAGGGAAGGGGTTTAACAAAGAGTGGCTGTTACAGGTTTAAGGGGCTGCCCTGATCCTGAACTGTGACTCAGAGTCACATGACATAGAGATGTGTAAGAGATGAGGTAGGAGCAGCCACCTGTCTTGTGCAGAGGTTTCTGATGTCACAGCTCGATGATAAGGATAAGGGGAAGACCAGGCACATGGCTTTTGCTGGGGATTCTGATGTGACAGATGGATGAGAAGGAGATGGGACATGAGATCCCCACTATTTTTGTGGGGTTGTGATGTCATAGCTCCATGAGTAGGAGATGGGGCAGGGACCTGTTCTGTGCAGGGTTTTGTGATGTCACAGCTCAGCAGGACATGGAGCAGAAGCAGAGACCTGGCTTGTGCAAGATTCTGTGATATCACAAGTGAACGCATACAAGTCAGGCCAGGGAAGTGGTTTGTGCAGGTGTTTGTGACATCATATTATTCAGCAAGGTGATTGGGCAGGAGCAAGGTCATGGCTTCTAAAGAGTTGAAGGCAGGTACGTGACTGAATCTTTACCCTTGTGAGTCTGCCCTCTGTGTCCCAGCCTCATTCTGTGGGTGGCACCATCCACTTGTAACTCTGTCACTCTTCAAGGACCCAAGTGGGACATGGATGAGTGACCTGACCCAACATCTCACCCTGAGGATCTCCCCTGTGGGTTGTGAGCGAGGTCCCTTCACACTGAGCTTTTCTTGACAGTAGGCAGAGAAGGAAACCTCCACAAAGTGCGAGTTGGGAGTTTCAGAAGGGAAGTGATAAAAACCAAGTGTCACTCAGAAAGAAGAACTCTGGTGCCAGATGTTACTACGAGGAAATCTGTACCTGGCTTTGTATACCATGGGAGAGCCAGCACTGGGTGGAAAGAGAGGAGTGAAGGTCTAGAAATGTCAGGGTGAGAGCTGGATGGAAAAAAAAAAAAAAATGGGTGTCAGAAGCCTGAAGGGGAAGAGGAGAAGGCAGGGGACAGTGTAGGCCAGTCTGCAGGAGAGATGGCCAGGGTCCCTGGCGAGGCTGGAAGGCCAGAAGGGACCAAGGTCTTTGTCCCCTTGTTCTGGCCATTGCCTCTGCCATCAGTGCCCCTGAAGAGAACTTTTCTTTAGAGGCTTTCAGGCTCTACTTTTCCAAGGGCTGGAGAAGCCTCTGTACACTTGGGATGGAGAAACTGTTCCCAGAGGCATCAGGCCTCAGGCAACTCCACCCACTTGAAACTTTCTGGTACAGTTTGGGAACCCAGATGGGACTTGAATGAGTGACCTGATCCAATGTCTCACCACCCCACAACCCCTGATGATCTCCTCTGTGGGTTGTAAGTTCCCCTCACATTGGACTTTTCTTTGCTGTAGTAAGAGAAGGAAACTTCCACAAAGTGCAGGTTGGAAGGTTCAGAGGGGAAGTGAGGAAAACCAAATGTCACTCAGAAAGTAGACCTGCGGTGCCAAATGTCACCACGAGGAAATCTGGATCAGCCCCTGGCTTTGTGTTCCATGGAAGAGACAGTGCTGTGTGTAGAGACAAGAGTGAAAGTCCAGAAATGGCAGGGTGAAAGCTGGGTGGGAAGCAGGATGGGTGTCAGCAGCCCAAAAGGCAAGAGGTGCAGGAAGGGGACACGGTAGGACAGTCTGCAGGAGAAATGGCCAAGGGCTCTGGCCAGAATGAAAGGCCCCAAAGGACCATAGTCTCTTTGCCCTTGGCTCTGGCCATTGCCTCTGCCATCACCGTCTGTGAGGAGAACCTTTCTTTGAAGGCTTTCAGGTTCTACTTTACCAAAAGATATCGTCAGGGCTTGGCCTTTGTGCTTCTGTAACCAAACCCAGGGTTTTCTCACCTGCATCTTCCCTTTGTCTGCCTGGAATCTCAGCCTCACATGATTTGCACTAACAAGCCCCTGGGGAGCCTTTCTCAGTAACAACCCTCAGTGGGACACATTAATATTTAGAGGAACTTTGAATTTTGCTTCTGACTTGGAAATTTTGAGAGGTTGGTTCCACCTGCTGACACTTCCTGATGTTCAGGGACTCAGCCCCAAATACTCCATGGGGCTCATTAACCCACTGATAAGCCACATCTCAACCTGAGATATCCCTCAGGTCTTCAAGCCTTGCACAGCTCACTACAGAGGTTTCCTAGGGCAGGAAGATCACACAAAGCATCTGAAACAAAACATCTCAAATCTCTCTGGGGCTCTGTTCTTTGTGTCCTCCTCACCCTGCTTGGAGAAGTTGGGAGAAGTCCTAGAATATTCCTGCCCTTGTAACTGCTCTCCCCACATCCTCATACCCCGAGGCAGAGGCCTGAGCCAGGGGCAGAATCTGCCCTAGGAGGATCTGAGAATGAGGGCTTGGCCTTTCTGCTTCCTCAACCAAAACCAGGTTTTTCTCACCTGAATTTTGCCTTTGTCTGCCTGGAATCCCAGCTTCCCATCATCTGCTCTAACGAGCCCCTGGGGAGCCTTTCTCAGTAACAACCCTCAGTGGGGCCAATCAAGGCTTCAAGGCACTTTGGCATTTGCTTCTGTCTTCCTGAGCAGTTTCTTCCACCTTATCTCAGCACCTGAGGCTCAGGGACTCAGCCCCAATACCCACTGGGGCTCATTAAAATACAGAAACCCTAACGAGCCATTTTCTCTGCCTGTGATTTTCCTCACATCTTTTAAGACTCATCAGAGTAATTGGAGTTTATCACAGTGTGATGAGCCCCAAGTGATTCATGAACTGCTGGTCTTTTTGTAAATTTGTTCAAGTCTTCAAGCCCTGCACAACTCCTTGGAGACACCTCAGAGTGTGGTTAAGGAGGAAGATTTCAGACTGTACATAAAAAAAAAAAAAAAGATTATTTTTTCTTTTAAGTGATATTTGTTATTAATTTTCAGTATAGAGATGGGGTGACAGGAGGATTCTCCAAATGCTATTGATCCAGGGGCACCCCTCAGGAAGTCTGGATTTGATAACAACCTCCCAACTCCCCTGTCCTGTCCTTGGTGTCCTGGAACTACCATCCCTGTTCCTAGCCTCACACTTCTCCACTGCTCTCTGTCACAGCTCCATGGCAGCAGCTCCCACCTGCTCTCCTCACAGAACTGACTGCACCCAGGCACAGGATAATTTCTCCTCTTTCTAAGGAAACCAAATTAAAGCCTCGTACAGTTTCATAACAATCAAAAATCATCTGTAACCATCTGCTCAGGACAAGCTGCTTCTCTATAAAAGAGAATCCAGTGAGAAATATTTTAGGTAGGAAGATACAAAAAGGATGGCTGTCAACACAATTAAAGACTTGTCAGAAGAGACCATGAGGCTGTTGAAAGACATGTCAGCTTTTGCTCCCCAAGGCTTAAAGCAATGGCAGAGGTGAGACAATCTCCCCAAGCAAAGAATAATAAGAGAGAAGAAAACTGGGGAATGATGGGAAGAGCCTTTTCCTGCACAGTCTGCACCTGATAAAGTGCCTTCAAAGATGGTCCTTGTGTCAGGGACAGGGGAAATTAACAAGCAATATAAGAGAAAATCTGTATGTGGTTAAGCAGTAGGTTCTGGTATGGTCGTGATTTAGCAGCAGTTTCAGATTTCTTGATGGTGAGAGGGAGATGAAATGTTGGATTTTAGCAGCACCTTGACCAATTGGCAATGAACAAGGTGATTCAGGAGAATATGTTCTCGTCTAACCAAAGACTGAGCTACAGATCCAATAGTGACAAGATTCACACTGACTCACTGTGAGGTGTCTAAAATTAAAACCTAACTCCAGAACATCCAGACACTCCAACAGACAGTGGGAGAGAGGCAGGATTGCCTCGAGGTCAAAATCCTTCTTATCTAGCTCAGAGCCAATCCTCAAAATGCTTCCACATTCTCAACAGAGGACCATTGAGTTGTGTGAAGTCTTTGTCCATCCAAACCAGACACCCCACCACAGGGTTTCTCCAGCCCTCTTGACTCTTTTCAGCGCTTGATGTGGTTAATCAATGACATGATGAGTTGTGAGGAGAGGCTTTGTTCCAGTTTCTATTGGTTCCTGTAGAAGGCTGATGAAATGATTGGGGTGGAGGAGTTGTTGCATTAGAGTGAAGTTCATTCCAATTGGTGTCAGTTGCAGCTCATGATCAAACTCGAAATCAAGAGTCACACCATCATGAGCAGTTCTCAGTGCAGAGAAATTAAAATCACCATCAGCAGAGAGAGAGAAATTAGACACATGAATTGAACTCACAGGTTCTGTTGGGAACTAAGTCATCTCTGAACATGGAGCTAGAGCATGTTCTCCTGCAGACATCCCCTTTCCAGTAGCTGTGACTGTCTATTCTATCCATATTTTTGACTATGGTTTCAGGAATATCTATTGGTTGGGTTTCTAAGATCAAATGTTTGGTTCCATGTTAAAAAGGTGTCTTGATCTTCCAGAGTGTGATTTCCATAAAGGAAGCTCTGTTGTTCTCACACAACACAGCATTTCCATCAGTTCTTAGCCACTTTCCTTCCTCTGGATGGGTCCATGCTCATCCACCCTCTATGAGGGACAGAGATGGCTCCATTGTGGTCCAATTCTAACTCAATGATTGTGGATTTCTTGGGTTCCAAAGCATTGAATCTGGAGAGGATAGTGGCTATTGTCTCATTGCTTTTTGAGTGATATGTGAAATAAATTCATTGCCATCAACAACAACCCAGTTCAAGTCTGCTGTGTACACAGGGATTGATTTAAAGATTGTCTCTTTAGCCCCAAATACCGATATGTATTTAATCTGTTTGGCAAAGGTGAAATTACACCAGTGATCTAAATTTGCTCAAGTTGTTGTATAACATTCATTATATTTGTATTCTAGTTTGGTAAAATTGGAACAATCTAATTTGGGTTTGTCTATGATCAGTAGACCCATTGATTACCAAGCACCCAATTTGCTTTGTCTCCCCTGTCAGGGCTTGGAGCTGAACCATCTGATGAGAGAAGTCCCAGACTCATTTAGTCTTTTTGTCCCTTCCATTGTCATGTATATCTCATGCAGAGAGGTTCAGACGTGCCTTGTTTGGGGCTGTTTCAGCACTTCCAGTTGGTCTCAGCAGGGCCTGGTTCCAAAGAACTTGGACTCTCTATCGCAAAAGCCAAATGCATCTCTTGGGCCTGGCTCATTCTCCCTGACCCTCATTGCCTGGGAAGGGGGATCCGCCCCTGAAAAGAATGGTTGTGGCTCTGTGGGGAGCAGTGAGATGTGGGGTGTGCGATGGTGAGAGCAGGACAGGATATGCAGAGAGTGGGAGAGGAGGCACCAATGTCCTGGGAGAGTCAGTATCT
>JANHFW010066676.1:0-17571 GCA_027560035.1 Ceyx erithaca | reverse complement strand
CCTGCTCAGGCAGGGGGGTTGGACTAGATGATCTTCTAGGTCCCTTCCAGCCCCTAATTTCTGTGATTCTGTGAAGCCCATCTCAGTGCTTCTGCATTTGCAGAGGGAGCGGCCACGGGACCCGGAGGGTTTGCCTGTCTTTGGTGTTGTGCATTCAGTTTTGGGGCTGGAGTGCATCAACAGAGGGTTTTGCAGTTCAGAATGTATTACTCCAAGAAGGGCACTAATACCTTTGTCAGATTTACGTGTGTCGTTCAAAACACAAAAACACAAATCACTGAGGAACAGGCAGACATGCAGGGCTGCTGTTCTCCTTACCTCCTCAACTGCAGCCGGTAACTGGCGAGAGAAAAGAGATTTTTCTCCTAAACAAATGTTTCATTTTTCTGTGTGTGTCAATATATTCAAGTTCTCTCTCTTTTTTATCTTTTTTTTTTTTTTAACTTTATTTATTTATTTCACTTTAAGCAGGCCAAGGAAGGAAACAAAAAGCTTAAGTGCCTGAGGTGTGGTGAAGCATTTTGCTCTAATCCCCTGACTTTGCTAAGTGCCAGCTGTGTTTCCCCACTGCCTCCTAAGAATGGGAGGATAAGAGCAGGAACTGTGAGGATTTGGGATTGGCAAGCCTGGACTGAGGGAGGAATTTCATCTTAGCTGTTCCAGGTCATGGGACCTCTGGTTCTGGTGGAGATCTGGTGGTAAGACTCATAGGTGCTTGGTGAGATAAACCAGCCTCAGCACAAGAAATCACACTTGAATATTCTTCTAGGATGTAAAGAGGTGATGGAGAAGCTTTTATGTGAGTAGCAGAGGATGGGTTTGGGTGCCACCTAAAGATCCTAATCTTAAATCTTCCTTCAGAAAAATGTCTTGGGAAGCCTCTCATGGATCTTTCACAAAGGCAGGTCCAGGTGATGCAGCTGGCTCAGAGGAAATCCAGCGACACACACTGTGCTGTGCAGGACCCTAGAGGTTGGGAACCAGGGCATGGCACAGAGACTTGTATGATGAGAAACCTCTAGCCAGAGCTGTGGGGTGCCCCAACACAGTTTTCACCAGGAACCTGGCCAGCAGCAGCATTCACCCTACAGCAGAGCAGAGGCAGAAAAAAAAAATAGCACTGAAGAGTGCTCACACATTTGCCAGTGTTGATGTAGCTAAAACATAGGCTGGAAAATATGGCTCACAACTGTAATTCATTTAACACAGTCCTGGGCTAAGAAGAAAACAGGAACTGCCCTTCTGAAACCCACAAATAGACCTTCTCCAGTGTCCTGTTGATGATAAAGCCCAACTTCATAAGCCACAGGGGAAGTCATAAAACTGGTGTCACGATCCCAGCACTTGAGCCAAAGGCAGTTGAAAGTCAATGAAGAGGGTCTCATTGACTCAGATGTGCTGTGGAGTTGGAGCTATGGGGAAAGAGAAGGGGAGGGAAAATATGTGGGAGTAGGACTGCAAGTCCTCACTAAAACTGTTTGTTCCCTTATTTTTAATCTCCAGCATCACTGGACACAGTCCCTCTGCAGGTGCTGCCAGACCATTGAGTGCCTCCATTCCTGCACACCAGGCATCCTCTTGCTGGAGGAAAGTGGGGAAACTGGTTTTATTCCACTTTTTACCCATGCCTGTCTATTTAATATCGGGTTCACTGTGGTTATTTGGGGTTTGTCCCTCAAATGCCTCTGGGGCAGGTCAGTACTTCTCCCAAGGTGCCTCTCTGTTGTGCCCTTGGAGCTTGCAGAACCTGAGGAGACGCCCGTCCTTCGCTTTGAACACCACTCCCCAGTTGTGACTCAGATGGCAGGGGTGTTAGAGAATATTATTGATAAACAATAGACGTCTGCTGGAGACACTGATTATTTTCCTGGTACAAAAGGCTGCTGCATCCTATGTGATAATTCCCCTTTCTTTTTCTCCTTGTTGGCTTTGTGTTCTTGTGATTTATTTTCGGGCTGGCAAGCATCCACATCCCTGCAGGAAATGGATGTCTGCTATTGTGTTTGGGGGGGCTGTATAAACGTGTAATTTTCCCACTACATTAATTATAGACATTTCTCCCTCACTGGAGTAGCTCCATGTTTTCTCTGCCCTTTTGCTTTGGAGACAGAGCGTTCTCCTCACGCCCGTGGCCCAAGCTGTGGGTATTTGTGGGGAACCCCAGCTCTGACATCCCCAGCTGAGCTAAGGGAACGTTGAAAGGTGGGTCACTCCTCTTTGTCAGCTTGGCCTGACCACAACAGCTGTCCACGGGAAGCTCACCAACTTTTCTTTACCTGGTGATAGGTAATAACTCCAGAATAGCAGCATAGCCAGGTTTGTTCTGGCTATTCCTCCTGCTGACATGTTCCTCAAGAATAAAAGTGGCTTGCCCTAAGAAAACAACTGTCGTGTTATGGAAAAGCAATTGTGGAGCAATTTCCTTTGGAATAGCTACGCTGTTTAATTCCCAGCTCCTGAAGGTAGACCTGGCTGAACTTGGAGCAAAGAAATGAAACCCGAGACAAAATTCTGGGTGGTTATATCGGGTTTTGTTCAAGAAAAGGTTGGGAGAGGTCACGCTGAGACACACTGTCCCAGCTCTGTGTTTGTCTGGCTCTACTCTGTCAGCCAGCTCTGATCATATGGTCTTCAACATGAATGGGCTGGAAAAGTGTCCATCTCTCTTACAAAAATGTGGCTAAAATGAAGAATTCCTCAGTGGAAAATCTGCAAAATTCCCTGTTCTGAGGAAAGCATTTTACAAAGACATCTTGTCTTCAACTTTGGTTGAAGTGCAGGTTTTGTCCCCTACAAGGCCACCATGATACTTGGTTGTATTTGTAGCTTGTGCTTCCCATCCCATTGGACCCCTCTCAAGGTTCCTGCACAGGATGCTGTCCCCTGTGATCCCATTTGGGACAGCAGTGCAGCCTACGGATCTATAGGGGAAACAGGCTGACAGGGGAGCCCAGGCACAGCAGGAAATGTGGAAACCAGGCTACAGGTCCAACCTTGCAGCCTGTCAGACTTCAAAACCTGAATTTTAGGGCTGATGTGTTTGTTAGGTCCCTAGTGGCTGCACTGGTGTGTGGTTGCAGTTCACAGGATGGGTAACACGGAAGGTGCAGTGCCTCTGCTGTGGGCTGAGCTGTGATCTGGGTTTTGCTGGGTGCTCTGGAGAGGGTTTGTTCTGGCTGTTTGATGTTTCAAGGGTTAATTGCAGTACATGAAATTCTCTTGTTATTTCCACACTGCAGCTGTGCACAGAGATGCTTGGGATGCCCCTGACATTGTAAGTGTTGGCTCATGGTGTCTCTTGCTTGTTTCTGACCCTTGAAGTGTCAGAGTCTCATGAAGAAAAACCATCTTAGAAATACAAATGCAGATGGTGTGGACTGGGATGAGGGGAAGCAAACATCTGCTCTTCTTGTAGAGGGCATGCCTGCCAATGAGAAGGCATGGTGATGAATCATGCTCTTTCTTTCTTGAGCTGTAACTCCTAGAAATGAGAAACCTGGACAAATTTGTTCCAGAAGATGCTGCATCTCTGGGCTCTCTTTCAAGAGGGCAGCTCTGCTGAGCATCCCAGGGATCTCTGCAGATCCACCTGTCATTGAAGGGTTTCATAGCACTTCCAGCAGGCTGGATGTACCCAACTGTCATTTGGCTTGTAATGTGGGTTCCCTCTAGACTCCTAATGAAATACAAGGCCTGCTGTCATTTTTCTCAGTTTTTGCCTGCCAGAAGTGGGCACATTGATCACACAGGGTATGTTGTTAAGTACAGAGCAGGTTGGATATATTACACGCACACAGGCTGTGCTGCCTGTGACCATCCTTGGATCTCCTATGGAGGCTTCGTAGAGCTGATGCTTGTGGGGCATATGGGCACACTCAGTTTCCACAAGCCAAAGACTAAGAGCCAAAAGGAAGAGGGTAAAGGAAGCCAAAGCAGTGGGACATATCTCTGATTTACAATTGCTTTCTTCCTTTGACACCCATGGTGCACAGACCCCCAGGAGGGCATGAAAATTTACTCCCTGCCTCTGCTGCTCATGCAGGTGCATGGGGCTGTCCCAGAGGAGACCCAGTGAGCCATGGCAGAGGGACATCCAGGCAGAACCTAGCTGCTTTTGGATAGTCAGCAGGAGGATGAGGGAGCTCAAGTGATCCTGCACATGTAAACCAGTGCTGGTGAGTAGCCACAACTCATTGCTCTATGAGAAATCTCAGACTAATGCTGAGCCATCATCTTGGTACCTTGCCCTGAGGCTAAGGTCCAGCCCATGGGAGCAGAGGGACACATGTTATAAGATCAGGGAGGTCTGCAAGGACAGAGTGCAAACCTGAGCCAGCTTGGTGGCATAAGGTCAAGAGGAAGGTGAGGATTAAGGATGTAGGTCTCTACTTCAATCTTGTGAGACTCCACCTGGAGTGCTGTGCTCTGGAGCACCCAACACAAGAAGTACATGGACCTGTTGGAGCAGGTCCAGAGGAGGACCATGAAGATGATCTGAGGGCTGGAGTTCCTCTTTTTGAGGACAGGCTGAGAGAGGTGGGCTTGTTCAACCTGGAGAGTTTCTTCCAGGGGCCCAGCTAAGCATATGAGGTAAATTCTACATGGAAATTAAGCAGTCATTGCTTCAGTGAGTCCATACAGGCCATGTCCAGAATGCTGCCATTACAGATACATGTGCTCTGGCCTCACTGAGTGATGGAAATCCTCCTGGAGAGGGAAGGAGGCCCTCATGAAATCTTTTATTATCTTCAGTTCATCTCTTTTGAGAAAGATACCAGGAGGATAAGGTCCCAGAAGGGGATTCTGCCATGTCCAGCAGCAGTAGAACCAGGGCTTTTCTCTTTTACAGGTCAGCATAAGAAATTCCCTCTCCTTCCAGCCTGAAGGCATTACTCATCTGTGCATCAGCCACTGATGATGTAGAACCCTGAAGGATCTTAAGCAACTGAGCTTTGTCCATGATACTTCATGGAATCGTAGAATTGTTTAGATTGGAAAAGACCTTAAGATCATCTAGTCCAACTGTAACCCAGGACAGCCAAGTCTGCCACTAAGCCACGTCCCTAAGTGCCACATCTGTGCATCTTTTAAATCCCTCCAGGGTTGGTGACTCCACCACTTCCATGGGCAGCCTGTTCTGATGCCTGATAACTTCTGCTGCTGTTGCTCTGTGGGTTGCCGTATGTGCCCAATGCTGAAAATGACCTGTGCCCAGTTGTTTGGGTTATGGAGTGGGAATGAAGGATTGAGAATTGAGCTGAATTCCTTTTAGGGGCTCTTATTTCCACCCATCAGGCCTCTCAGGCACCACCACCAGTTCCCAGTTCCCATAGCACCAGTGTGTCTGGGGCGAGGGGAGCAGGTTGGGCCATAACCTGTTCGCCCACCCTTCCTGAGCCACTGGCTCTCAACCTCTTCTCACTTTGAGCAGCTGAGAGGCAGGGCTGCAGAAGGCAAATTGCAGGGCTTGCATCAAGCTCTTTGCAACGTGCCCTGCACAGCCAAACATGACACAGTTTTGCATCCGAGTACCAAAAGCTAAGCAGCAGGTGAGGCTGGGTTAACAGCCTGGGCAGACAGTTTCTAAAGCAACGCCTGGGGAGCTCTAAACACAAACACCATTAGCAATCATGGGATCTGGGCACTTAACTCCCTGCCCTGCTCTAAAAGCTCCAGCTCCCAGCAGCGAGCAGCCTCCGCTTTATCCTCTTGGTCCAGCTCAGTGCTTAGCAGCTGAGCCCAGCCTGGGAAGCTGGACCACCTGCTGTCACATGAGCATTTAGTTTAAACCTCATCCACACCCCGTTTCATTTTTGCCAGTTTTGGAGACTTACTTGCCATGAAAACCCTTCCTTTCACACGTCACAAAGGTCTGGATTTACTCGGGCACTGTAAGCACCACAGATTGACTGCTCTTGTCAGTAACAAGGAGGTGCTGCTGTGATGCTGATACAGCCACCAGTGTGTGGCCTCCAGTAGCTGTAAGCTAAAGAAACACCATCCTTCTGAACAGTGGGCACTGCAGGGGAAAAGGATGCAGGGTGGGTGTAAATGTGGGCCAGCCCTGATACAAAACACAGGAGGGCAAATGTGGTCTGCTTCCAGAGACCCAGGGAGGCTGCAGAAAGCTGCTGAGCAGAAATTGTAGTGGGACAGCACAGGTGGTGGAGGGAGACAGAAAAACATCAATTATTTCTATACCCTCTGCAGTGAGCTCACGGAGATTTGGGATCAGCCAGGAACTGGGTTGGGATGAAGCAAACAAACCCTGAAGTCCTTGAGCAAGGCCCTCTGCCAAGCCTGTGCCAATGGTCCCATATTCTTTCCTGCCACAGCACCCTCCAGCCAGCTTCTCATCAGCCACTGCACTTGGGCAGGACCAGCCTCAGCCAGCTGGATACATCTGCAATCCCAGTGTGGTGAGTATGGATGGGAAGACTGATATTTTTTGCACTCTGGGCACTGATCAGTTTAATGGCCCACATAAATGTTTTCATCTGGTCCAGTTTTGGGTAACAAAATGTCTTGTTGCATTGATTGTGTCATGCCAGTGTATTTAGCAAACCCAGCTGGTCGAGGGGAGGGGTGTTTCTTCACCATAAGCCAAAGGGAGGCAGTGCTCATTTGTCCACCATGGGTAGGAGATGCAATGAGTTGAGAACCCCAACTGCTTGCTGATATTCACCCCCTTGGTCTCCCTGCATGCGCAGTGAGGCAGGTCATGCTTTGGGCAAGGTTTGCCTTGTTGGTTTGGTGTAGTCTGACATGCTGAGTTGGTGTGTGAGCCCACAAGCCCTGTGCACGTGGCATTAGCAAGCTATACAATGAGGCAAGTGGTGCTCCTGATGAGTGTTTAATCACGTTTAATCTTGGGGAAAGCAATGATCTTCAACCACAAGATCTGAAGGGCTGGCTCAGAAGGTCTGAGGTCCATCAGAATTGTTTTACTGTGTCTTAGGAAGGACTAGCTGTCCTTGGGGTTCAGCTTCAGGCTTTGTCTGTGATGGTACGTGGTCCAGTCACTTAAACCCTGTGTGGCAGGCTGCACCTGCAGAAACAACTACCATGTTTGCACTTGTAGAATTATGAGAATGGTGGGTGCAAGCTTGTTAGGCACTGTGAGCTGCCTTGAGTGGATGCAGCCAGCAGCCTAAGGACTGGGCTCTAGAGTAGCTCAAGTTTAAAGTCAAGTGACATCATCTTCAATGCTCTTTCAACCTGCCGTAAAATTATTGACTGTTTTTTGAACATACGACTCCTCTGGACAGGCAGATATGTCCATGGAGATCAGAAGGTCCCCCAAATCCCATTTTTCTGTGCAATGCCTGAATGTGTTCAGTTCAAGATCCTGCTTTGAAAGGTACTGAGAAAACTCCAAATATTACAATGGGATATTCTCCTTCAGTGGGAAGAGCCCGTGAAAGACAAGAGTAGGAGAAAACTGAGGCAGAGCACATACTGTGTGTTGGGGAAGTTTGCAGCTGGCACTGCTGCAAACCACCACAGGTGATCCCACAAATGCCCAGCATGGGTCTCCTCTGAGGCTGCTGCTATCAGCCATGAAATAGGGAAAATATTGCACTGGATTGACTTAGGATCCCATCGGGTTTGTCAGTCTTAAGGGAGGGAGGAAAAAAGAACTCGCACACGCTGCTACAACAATGTGAAGCATCTTCCTCTTCGAGAGCCTTTCCTCTCTATCACAGCTCTTCCTTCCAAGCCCATGCAGAAGTCAGGCCGTGCCTCATCGGGAAGGCATGCACGGCTCAACCCCGGGATTCCTGGAAGTCACTGCTCACGGGTCTGGCTCAGCCAGGGGACTCCGCAGCCGAGCGTGCAGCGGATCCTCCCTCCCAGCCGGGGGAGCGGGGCTTGGGAACGGCCACGGGGGGGCTGCGATCTGGCAACGCTGCCGTCCACGCACAGTGAGGGACGTCAGGGAGAATTAGTGAGATGGCTGGAGACTTACGCTGCAAGGGGAAGCAACTGCTGTTCCTGGGCAGTCTGTGACTGCTCAGCTTTGCTAATCAGGTTTCAGAAGATGTTCAGCTGTCTTATGCCGTGGGGTGCGCTTTGCACGCTTTGCTGACAGTGCTGTGCTGGGGAGGGGGTGGGGTGGGGTGTCTGTATTTCACAAGGGTCCCCTCAGGGGAGCCTGATTTAGTGCTCCAAGACCTGGTTTTGTTGGCTGAGGGGGAAAAAGCCGTTTAGAAACACCTTCGTGTGTCTTGAGCGTGGCTCTGATACCAGCTCTGTAGGTCATTTAAAGCAAACAGGGCAGGACCAGATGCTCCTCTGAGCACCAACTGTGAGCACTGAGATTAACACTCAGCCTTACCTGAAGAGAACTGCTGGCTGGAGGTGACCTACCTACCTGAGCAGTTGGAACCTGCCCTAATGCCAGACTTATGGTGGCTTGGCCACACTGGGCCACAGCACGTGAGTGCCAGGTGGAACAGAAACCACTTCCAGCTTTTATCACTACTTGGCCGGCCCAGCCTGGTGCTGTCCCCCCAGCTTTTGAGTCAAGGCTCTGGAGAACACTGATCTATTTGAGCCAAGGGAAATGGGGATCTTTTGCATCGGATCAAGGTTTTAATTAGTAAAGGACTGGGTGATTTTGCACGATTTTCTTGACAGCAATTCCCACGAAGCATGCGAGTTTCCTCCATTCCCCAGCGCCCTCATAAAGCAGCTTCCGTCAGCACTGCCTGTGCTCTCGGCTGTGCTGTATATGGCATTGCTATTTTTAGAAATCAGGGTTGTCATGACAACCCAGGGCATTTTTTGTTAAATATAGCAGCTGTTGCAGGGAACTCTTGTCCTTCTGGATGTAAAGGCTGCGTTTCTGCCCTCTGACAGAGCTCAGGATATTAAATGCAGATGAGAAAGGATGATTAAATAAGTGGAAGCCCAAAAGAAACCATGGATCTGTAATTACACAGAGGGGTTTTGAATGAAGTTGTGTGTGTCTGCTGATTCAGGAGCAGCCCTTCTGCATTATAAATGGTGTGGGGACAGGGATGTGGAGCTTTTCAGTGTGGGCTGTGGGTTCTGTGAGACCACCCATCCCCTCTCTCTCAGCAGCTGGGATGCTCGCTCACTGGCTGCCCAGTCTGCCTGTTTTTTGCCCATTCTGGTCTCTACCCCTTTTAGGAGACAGGCTGGTCCTGGCTGGGCTCACCAGGACTTGTCCCATCTGACAGGAGACGTGGGGGTGTGAAATTGGTCTTGCCATTAGAGGATCCCTTCAGGAAGGAAGGAGCCTGTTTTGAGAAAAGCAAGTTTCATCTGTGGCCCTCATTTAGGGTGCTTGAGGGTTGTGTTACAGGATTAGGGGTCAGAGCTGTATCTGTAATGATGGAGACCTCACTGGAAGAAGTGCTAATTTCCAGGCACAGGTCCCATCTCTGGGGCTAGCTCAGAGATTACTGCACCCCAAAGCAGTAACGTGGCCAAGCTTCAATGTTCAATGGGAAATAAACTGACTCTGTTACTGGTTTTGTTTTTCTCATTTGGTTGGCTTTGTCACTGCTGAACCCTTGTATGGTGCAAATACATCCCCTCAAAAAGCTGTTTTTCATCTCTTGGGAGCAGGGAGAACAAGTTCTCTTTCTGCTAGGTTCTTTTCATGGTTGGCTCTTTGCTCTCTCATTTTGGTGAGAACTTCCAAATCAGTGAGCTCCAAGGGGCACTTGTGAGGTTCTGTCAGCAGAGACTCTGCTTCACATTTCCATTTCAGTTTGCTCTGTGCCCAGGCAGCTGCAGCAGCAGCTCTGAGCACAGGGTGGGGAGCACTAGTGCCTGGGCCAAGGGCAATATGTCAGGAGATGGAGATCCTTTTTTTTATTAACTGGTCTTTGCCTCATTAAATGAAAAAGGAAATTGAGTGAAGAGCAGAGACATAGCAGGGCTGAGGGTCTTTGAAAGTTTTGTTTTTAAAAAGCAACAACAAACAAATGAAGAACCAGAGCAAAAACAGCTTGATTTTAAAATATCCTCGGAGGTCACTGTGACCACGACTTTGAACAGGAATAACATGTCTCTGGGATTCTTATCTGTTCCCTGAGCTATCATGAGCTGCATCTATTGCTGGGGATGTTATTGCTTTTTTGGAATTTAATAGCATAAACATTGCTTATGCAAGCAGAAGGCTGCAGGGGAAGGGAGCTCCTCTCAAACACTGCGGAGCTGCCTCTGCGGACATCGGGGGCTTGAATTCGCCCTGCTGCCCTTCAGGCACTTCACCCTGTGCATGGCCCTGCTCTTCAACCACCTGTGCAAGGGCATTTTGAAGAGTCAGGGATTTAGGAGGGGGTAGGATGGAGTCAGATGCTGGCTTTGCTACCAACTTCCTGCTAGAATCCGTCCTGGTCCCGCTGCGGAGTTGAAGCCTGTTCCCACTCCTGCTGGAGCTGAGGACATTAATGTGGGGGTCATCTCTGGGGAAGCAGTGCCTGTAATGAAGGAAGGAGAGGCTGTCACATCACATTTGAAGTTATCCTTGCATCCCTCAGAGGATATATTGTCAGACATTTCTGTCCCAGAAAATGCAGCCTACAAGTGGGAGGGAGGTTTGGGGCAATCGCTTCGGATGCTGCTTTGGTTTTAATCCAGCCTGAGGTGAAGGGAGGACTGTGGAGCAGGCATAGTTACAAAAAGAGGTGATTGCACAGGCACCTGAAAGTGTGGCCTCTGTGCCTTCCAGTTCCTCCAGCTGCAGTGCTCACCTTGCACCATCTCTGCCTTAGCATCCATGGCTGGCAGGACCTAGTACATTTGATGTTCCCTCTCTGGCTCTGCTTAGTTGCACCCCTGAACATGCACATCTTTAAAAGAAGTGTCAAGCTCTCAGTAACACCAAGCAGCTTTGGTGAACCCCAGGCCCCAGCAGCTGGGCCTAAAGCATTTCAAGCAAATCATGTCCCTCAGAGTGCCCTTTGGAGTAGCCTTGTCTGACAGCTAGTCCAAAGACCATCCAAAGGCTGAGGACCAAGCTGCTTTCTAGCCTGCCCCCAAGGTCAGTGCCCTAGAACTTCTCCTAAAAGTGTTATCTTCCCATTGCACTTTTATGAGCTCTGTGTAGGGGTTGCCCTTGGCTTGTGAGTAGCCCCTGGGCTCTAGTGGTGTTGATACCTCCCATTCATTACCTGAAGCATTGGTGCCCCTGAGACTGAAGAGCTGCTGCCAGGGTGCAGGACCAGCCCAGGGTTGTGGAAAGAGCAGGCATGGGTGGTGCAGAGGAGAAATAATGCTGATGCCATACAACAGGATCCCAGCAGTGTAAGGAGCCCAGGCAAATCTTCCACTTTCCTATCATCAAAGTTCCTGCAGGGTTAGAAATTGTGCTGTGTTCTAGCAGCTAATCCTGCTGAGTTGCCCAAGAAGGGACAGACACTCCCTGCCCACTTCATCCAGCAATCCACCTCAGCTGTACCCACTGCCAGGCAGGGCTGGGCTGATGGAGTGCACATCCTGGGCTCCATCCTTTCTTCTTGGTTGGTGCAGATGTCCAGCTGGTCCTGCCCACAGGACACCAATCATCCACCTGCCTCCACTGTGGATCATCAACCCATCTGGATGTGTTTCTGTGTGACATGCCCTGAGTGAACCTGTTTGTCACGGGGGCTGGACTCCATGGTCTCTGGAGGTCCCTTCCAACCCCTAACATTCTAGAATTCTATGAAACCTTCTGCTGGTGTCTGAGGCAGAGTTTTCCCAGGAATGTATATTTATTAAAACTTCAGCCTCTGCTTATATGTCCACTTCCCTGTGTATTCAGCAATCATCTTGGTGTTTATGCTTCCTGCTTTCCCTCCATTGTTTGTGGACTTATTGTCATCTCTCCATTGTGTTGCTTACCCCTCCAGGCAGCCCAGAGCAGACAGCAGTCCTGGGCATTTTTTTTCCTTTGTTCTGGCATGTTGGCTGGTCCATTCCTCAGCCATTTGCAGCCATTTGTGTGAGGGAGGACCGTGGCAGGGGCACGCTTCAGCTGCAGCTGTTGCCTGTGGTATCCAATCTTGATGAAGATGCAGGGTTTTCTTCCCCAGGGAAGATGCTCTTGAAAGCAGTGGAACTTCCCCAGCAGTGGCAGGGGCTGCTGTGAAGGATGAAAAGATTTCCACCTGTTCAGGAGATAGGTAGGGCTCTCAGCTGTGCCTCCAAAATATAAGTAGACCAGCCCCTGGCTGGGGGCTTGTTTGCAGTCTTTTACTGAAATCACTTGCAGGTGTTTGTATGTTGGTTTCTTAAGGGTCTTTTGAGACAGAAAGGAGTTATTTATTGCATTTTTCCTTCATTTCTCACCCTTACACTGTGGGACTTGTGGTCTGGGTGGTCATCATGTCTGAAGCTCTGGTGAGGGGGTTCACCTGCCAGGAGCAAGCCTGTGAGTCCCTGCCAGGAAAGAAGGGTGAGTGTCTGGTTCAGCAGCTATCTGGAAACTCCTCATGAGTGGTTTTTCTTGCCTGCTCTTTCCTACAGCTTTCTGCAATGCTTCTCCTGCAGCTTCCCCCTGTCTCCCAATGAAGATGCTTTTGCACCCTGGTCCTGAGGCAGCTACATCTTCATGGAGTCCTGAAGTACTGTGCTGTACCCACCACTGAATGTTGCAGCCAGCCATGAAGCTCATCCCTGAGGCTGAAGAGAAGAGCTTTGAGCATCTGTTGCACTGAAGAGATGCATGGGTGCCTGCTCTGACCTGGGGTAGAAGGAGGGAGTCCTGGAAGTCAGCTTCCCACAAGCAGAGAGGTAAGAGGAGACAGATAATCAACCTCTAGAAATATGACCCAACTTCCCTTGTCTTCAGACCTGTGCTTAATTGGGAAGGACCTTTGGAGCATGCAAGGAGGCTGATATTCTGATATTCCCACCCAGCAACTGCCACTGGAAGGTGGGACCCCCCTGGTATGGACAGTGTGTGACAGTTCAGTGGGTCTTCTTGTTACTCTCCTGCTGCCTGGAAAGGCTTTGTTGACTTGTACAAAATAAGGGGGGTGGGGGGGTGGTACCCTTTAGTGACCAAGAGTCCCTGTGAGGGCAGGGCTGCACTGCAAGTGTGCAGTGTTTTCCACTTCACTTTGTTGGTTTGGGGTTTTTTGGGGGTGTGTGCATGGCTGTCAGAGGATTTGTTTGTTTGTTTTTCCCTTGAAGGCAGGCAGTCCTGCTCTCTCAAAGCTCAGCACTGTAGCAGTACTCTTTGTATTTGCCAGGCCAGCCTCAGTAGCATATTTTTGTGCCATTTGGTGCATTGGACTCTCAATGGTAGTGTTGATTTAAAGGCAAAGCTCATACCTTCTGTGTGAGTAAGGATTTCTGGGCACCAAGAAAGCTGGGAGGAAGCCCTTGGGATGAGGGGACAAAAAGGAGAAAGTGACCTTGTCACTTGTTGCTAGACAGTTCCTAAACTGACTCCCTGCCTCTCACAAACCTGCCCTGCTCATTGCTTCTTCCCCAGGCCTGCTCCAAACTGATTTTTCCCATGGCTCTGTGTATGCTGTGGCATGTGAGATGTGGACTCGTTGTGAGGGTGGAGACCAGCTTGTCCCTGGTGCTTTGGGTTGTTTTTTTCTACACCCTGTCCAGGCTGAGCACCTGCAGCAGCTCACACTGCCTGGAGAGTGAGTACCCAAAGTAGGAATGAGCTCCCTGAGACACATGGAAGCAGTGCTGAGTGCCAAGTTGTTTGGAAACCCCAAGCCCAGCAAATGCTGAGCCTTTTGCCAAAAACTTGGCTTCTGCAGGGAGTCATAGAATCTTAGGCCATCAGGTGTAAGTGACCCCAAAGATCACTTGGTCCAGCCTTTCTTTGCAAAAGCACAGTCTAGATGAGGAGAGCATCCTCTCTGTGACAAGGGTATGGACACAGCAAGACTTTTTTAGGCTGCCTCCTGACTTACTGCTGGTGAGCAACAGCATCTTCACTTGTTTCTGGCATTGGCAGTGTCAGTATCAGCCTGAGGTGAGCTCAGGTTAAACTCCTCCCTTGAACTACAGGAGTTCCAGTTAGTCCTTGTAAAGGCAAGAAGCTTTCAAGGGAAGAGGTTCAGAGAAACAAGTCTTGCAGGCTGTGAGTGAGATGTGTGTCTCCAGGCTGCTTTAAGGAGCTCTGTTTGTTTGTAGTTGGCTTCATTCCTCTTCCCCATTTGTGAGAGAGCCCATAGAGAAGACCTCTCCAAGGAGCAGGATGAGGAATGAGTGATGATCAGATTTGCCCACTAACTATAAAGCAGACAAGTTTTCCACCCTCCCTACAGGAAGGATTGCTGTTTGAGCAGCACTTGTCTGAATCAAAACTGTGGTAAGAGGTGAGGAAGCAGTGGGCTGAGTTTGCTGTAACCATGTTTGCTTTTAACCCAGCTTAAAATTCAGGCACATGTGAAGACACTCCAATCAGTTGTGCTTGTGCCTGCAGTTTTAGATTATTTTTTTTTAATTTATTTATCTTTTTTTTAGTTTTAGCCTCCTCAGATTCTTAATTCAGTCCCTTCTAGGAGGAAATTCAGGAAAACTGCCTTGTTGCTGATATCCCTGTGTCCCAGACCTTAATCCCCATGGTGTCCTGCACCCCTGGCAGCCTCAGGATTCTCTACCTCTCTTGCAAGAAATGGGAGGCCAGAACAGATAAAATGAGGATGAGAATCCTCCAGTGAGTCTGTGCCTGTGTCCAGGGCCGTGTGCAAATTGTTGCTGGAGCTTCATTCTCTTTGATATGTTCTTGAAACCAGACATGACCACACAGGACAGCCAGTGCTTGTCTTGCTCACGTTACAGGTCCAAGGTAAAAGGCTCCACCACCTCAGAGGGGGGTAGGGGGGCACTTGGGAGACACTGGGAAGACAAATACCAACATCTCTCCCTTTTAACTGGGTAATTCTCAGCTGCATCTCTGGAGGAGAAGCAGGAACAGCTGGAGAAAAAAAAAAAAGGCCAAATGAAATTATGCCAGTAGAATTATTTCACCTCCTGCTGAACAACAGTCCAGAGCAGTCCCTTTGCCAGTGAAATCCTCCTGTGTGGGGCTGTTACACCATCCCAGGGTAGAGGCCACAAACACGTGCATGTCCTGGAGAGTTTCATGCTCTGGGAAGGACAAGATGTCCCAGAGAAATGGCCGTGGGAGATTTTTCAGCTCCTGAGCTACCCATCATAGGGAGCACTGGAAGAAACTTTGTGGAAATTGCTGATAAAACCAGGGAGCACTGGAAGAAGCTGTGTGGAAATTGCTGATAAAAACTGGGGTTTTTTGTTTGTTTGTCTGGTGCTTTTTGGTCTTTTTGTGTGTTGTTTAGTTGTTCAGATGAATGCCATGCTGCAGGTCAGATGCTTTGGAGAGGGATTCAATGACAGGGTGTCTCTCCCCCTCTCCTTCTCTGGGTGCTTTTCAAAGGGCTCTTTCGTGCTGGATCCTGTCTCTAGTGCTCTTTGTGTCTTTGTTGGCTTCATCCACAGTATGCAAGTGCATGTAAAGGGCTTAGAAGAGGAAAGCATTAGGTAGATGTAATTATTGATGGTAATAACTGTGAGAGAGACTCACTTGGGCTGCATTATGAAGACACTGTAATCACCCACCCCTGCAAAGAAACCTCTTTCTCTGCTTTGTCTTCCATCCTCCTTTTGTACCATTTATTTATCTCACTATGTGATCTTTTTTTCTTGTCCCTGGAATTTGGATCAAGTGCCCCTTTCTGTGGTCATGATATGCTTCCTTGTCATGCAAAGAAAAAAAAGGGGAATAATAATTCTTTTAATCTCTTGTGAGACTTTGGATGCCAGTCATTATGTCTTTGAATCCAAAAGCCACCTGAAGCAGCAGCTCTGACCACTGGGCAGTTGTCAAAGGCTGTCAGTTGGTTGTATGCAGCAAGTAGAAAGGACTGCCCTGTCTTTTCTCCTAGGGCCTGGGAAGCTTTCCATCTTCCCTGACACCAAAACATCCTCTCTACAAGGTTTCTACATCTGGTGCTGTTCATCCTACTGATCCCAAGTGGATTGGATGGAGGGGTCCTGCTATGGATGTTCCTTCTCTTCCTCTGTAGAAGGTGGCTTGCTGTGCTTATGGAATCATGGAACTGTTCTGCTTGAAAGAGACCTTTAAGATCATAAAGTCCAACTGTTAGCCCAGGACAGCCAACTCCACCACTAAACCCTTAGCATCACATCTGCACAGCCTTGAAACCTCTGGTAGGGATGGGGACTCCCACCTGCCCTGGGCAGCCTGGGACAGGACTTGAAAACCCCTTTTGGGGAACAGACTGTTCCTCATGTTCCACCTAAGCCTTCTCTGGCACAATCTGAGACCTCTTCCTCTTGTCCTGTTGTCTGTTGCTTGGTTGAAGAGACTGTGACCCCACCTGGCTCCAACCTCCTTTCAGGGATCTGTTGAGAGTGAGAAGGTCTCCCCTGGGCCTCCTTTTCTCCAGGCTGAACAACCCCAGGTCCCTCAGCTTCTCCTCACAAGACTTGTGCTTTAGACCCTTCAGCTTTATTGCCCTTCTCTGGAGACACTTCCCATGTCATTTTGCCAGTGTCCTTTCAGAAGACTCTATCTTTCTCTGCTAGAACACTCTTTTCCTTAGCACCCTGAGATCACCCTGCAGGTAGCAGAAAGGCTCTACAAAAGCCACAATCTGTATGAGAAGCCCAAGTCTACTTAAGCAGGGGGATGGACCCCATCTGGGACAGATGCTGAAAGCAATTCCTCCTCAAGCTGCCTTCAGAAAGTTGACCTTGATTACCAAACAGCTGACCTCAGGTATGCTGCATTTTTCAGTTGGGCAGTCCATGGTGTGTCCCATATTCAAGAGGTGCCTCACAAAACAGGGTCATTTCTGTCATCCTTTGAAGCCAGGGATGCTCCTCTGCTGCAGCTTTCCCACATGTGCACAGGGGCAGCTGTTCCAAAGACTCTCCCAACATCATCCCTATGTGCCCTGTCCATGGGGGATATGGGGAGTGCTCTGCCTCCCAGTGTGCAGCAAGCCCCACACCCAGGCACTCTGCAGCCAAGAAACCTCATCCAGGGCAGGATCTCAGCTAATCTAAGATCTGTTTCATTTCTGGCAGCAGTGAGGAAAAAAGAGCCTCCAAAATCTATAAATCAGCCATCTCTGAAATCGTGTGAGGTTGAGGAAGAGGTGCAGAATAGAAATAATTTCCATGAGGGAAAGCACATAATTTAATTTTCCTGGGAAAATAAAACACTGTCTACTTGTGTGTCTTGCAGGGACTTTAAAAATAATTAAATGAGGGTTCAGAGGGTGCAATTATGAGCATGGTTTCTCTGGAGGCAAAGTGGGTGGAATAATTTCCCCCCCTTCCTCCAGGTCCTGGAGGTGTATGCTTGCTGTGATGCTGCAGTTCACTGCCTCTGTAGTCAAGTTGGTGACTTGTCCTCACCCTGCTACAGCCCCCCCAGAATGACCCACTGCAATAGGCCAAATACCAAAATCTGGCAGTATACTTGTAACTTTCCAAACCAGATCCCATTCACCATGGTATCACAGAATCACAGAATCACAGAAATTAGGGGTTGGAAGGGACCTAGAAGATCATCTAGTCCAACCCCCC
>JANHFW010062943.1:0-17939 GCA_027560035.1 Ceyx erithaca | reverse complement strand
GGCACCATCCCAGGGGAGGTTGGGGGGCTCTGAGCACCCTGCTCTGGGTGCAGATGGCCCTGCTCAGTGCAGGGGGGGTGACACTGGGCGAGTTTGAGCTGATACACCCACTTGTCCATCAGTGCCTGGACACAGCAAAGGGCACTGCAGCACTCAGCTGGTGCCCAGGCCAGCACCACCCTCCCTGCCAGACAAGCCCGAGCTTTCACTCCAGCCCTGCAGGCCCAGTGCCCGGGCACACCCACCTGGTTTGCCCCTGTCCTTCTCCACGATGACACAGACCCTGGGGAAGGCTCTGCACAGGCTCTGGAGCCGCTGGGTCAGCCTGGCCCTGCCCGCGGCGCTCAGCAGCTCCCCCGGCGCCACCCTCTCCACGCCCAGCCGCCCGCTCACCGCGTAGTCTCCGCTGCCCAGCGGGCAAATCTGCACCCTGAGGCCGTGAGCTGCCTTCAGCGAGGAGATCACCTCGGGCCCCGAGCACATCTCCCGGCTGTCGGCCAGGATGCAGAGGGGAGGGGTTTGCTCCGGGGCGTTCCGTGCAGGAGGAGCTGCCGGGGGGTCGGTGGGAGCAGGGGGAGGGATCCAGGCTCTCCTGCCGCCGTTCTTCCCGCAGCTTTCCACCTGCAAGAGTTGGCCATGACACGGCCTGGCTGAGAGCACAGAGCAGGAGGCCAGAGAGCCACCCCCCAAGCAAAGCATCAGTGAGTCAGACACGGAATCAGTCTGGCTGGGAGAGGCCTTGGAGATCAGAGTCCAGCCAGCACTGCCTGGGCACCACTGCAGAGTGAGCTGGCACCACAGGGGGCACAGGGCCTTCACCCCTGCCCTGGGCAGCCTGGGACAGCCCTGGAGGGGAACACTTTAAATCAAACCATCTCCCAGATTACTGGATCTAATGATTTAGCAGCTTGGAAAGGGCCAGAGATCAGGAGTCCTCAGCTGATGGGGCTCCTGGTTCAGGCCAGTGAAGAGGGAAGCTACAGGGCACAGAGAACAAGTGGACACTGTCTGAGATGAGTCCCTGTTCCTCCAGGGCTGTCAGGGTAGGGACTCATCCCCAGTTTCTAGTCATTAACTGCTAGGGTGCTCTCCCAGCAAAAAGGCTTCTCCCAGCCAAGCAGAGGGAAGGGTTTGCAAGGGTGTGAGGTAGAGGAGCTCTTGTGCTGCCCTGACACTGACCTCAGTGTGAGCCTGGAGAATCTTCCCTGAGCCAGGCTGAAAATCCAGCAGCTCAGACACAGAAGCTTTCAAGCTGAGGAGCATCTTGTTCTTCTCCTCCACACACTGCTGAGCAGGGACATCCTCAGCCACTCCTCTGTGCTGCACAGGAGAACCTTGTGCCTTGGGTGGGCTGGCACTGTGCTCTGCCACACAGCAGCCTTGTGCCTTGGGTGGGCTGGCACTGTGCTCTGCCCCACAGCAGCCTGTCCTCAGGGGCTTACTGGTGTCACCAGTTTCTTCCCCACTGGAGTCACTCAGAAGGATGATCCGGGATGGTTTCTTCCTCCTCCCTGGGCCAGAGCAGTCCCCTGCCAGCAGGGCCTGGTTCAGAGCCCTCCTGTGCCTGGTGAGGTATTGCTTTCCCCCTCTGGAGGAGCTCTCATTCCTCAGCAGGTCCAAATCCACACACACCTCCTCCCCGCTGGACTGGCTCGCGTTGCAGGTCTCCTCTTCCTCCTCCCCCACACAGAAACTGTCCTCTGCATAGGACTGGTCCTGCTCAGGAATCTGCAGGGGGGAAAGCAGGGAACCCAGGAAGTCTTGGAACACCATCAGAGTCTTGCTCCCTCTCCACGGGTGCACTTTGCTCATCTCACAGGAACCACAGGGCTGTGTGTGGCACCAAGTGGAAGGCCAAGTTTCCCTGGCACTTTCCTGAGCACACAGAACTGGTGCACTGGGGACAGTGGGAGGCACCCTGCAGGGGTGCTGAGCACCAAGCACTGGTGAACACACCACTTGTTTCCTTGCCTTTCAAAACTGAAATTTCAGGAACTAGACTTGTAATCGCCAGAGAAAAATTGATCTCGTGGCACTGCTGCTTGGCTGGCAGCAAGAGCAGAGGGCAAAGGGCTCCAAACCACCCTTCAGAGTGGGGCTGGGACCTAAACACAGCCACAGTCAATCAGAATGCCCCAGGGACAGCAGCTGGTTCCTCTCCTACCTGTGAGAAGATGTCCCTGTGGTCGAACTCCCGATGAACCATCTTGTAGCTGCTGCCGAGCGCCGGGCTGCGCACGGACTGCAGGTACACCCCCCTCATCTCACGGGCTGAACACACCACAGGACAACACAGTACAGAATGGTTAGGGCTATAATCCTTCATTCATTGTCATCACATCATGTTTTCCAGATGAAGTAGCTCCTGAGGGGAGGTTGGAGCTCTGCTCCCAAGGAACAAGCACTAGGACAAGAGGATCCGGCCTCAAGTCGCCCCAGGGGAGGTTGATGTTGGAGCTGAGGAACAATTTCTTCCCCTGCAGGGCTGTCCCAGGGCAGGGGTGGAGTCCCTGTGACCCCTGGAGGGGTATCTCTCAGTCTAAACCATTCCCAGCTCTCCCCACTCACCATTTAGCACTTGGGTGACCTCCTCCTCATCATTCAGGAACTGAGCCAGTGAAGAGTTCAGCTCATCCTCCACATCAGTCTCATCAGAGGAAACAGCATCTGCATCTTGCTGGGACAGCTCAGCTTCTTCATCTAAGAACTGCCTTGCTGCATTCTAAAATGGAAAAAACATCATGCAAAACTGTAGTTAGAAGCTGGATCCCAATTAATTAATTAATGTTCCACCTGAGCCCTCTTATCCTAGCAGCTGCTGGGATCAGAGACACTGCTGCTGGGGGTCCCAGCACAGAGGCTGGGGGTCTGGTGCCCATGTGAAAGCACCAGCAGAGGTGGTTTGCACCCAGGCTGGTCTCCTGGCACACTGTAGTTAATCCACTCTGAGCTATTAGGTTGGTTTGGAACTTCTCAATCAGGTTTGACTCATGTCATTGGCTTTCAGCAGCCTGTGGTGCTTCAGAAGCCCTGGAGCCCAGGGCACTCCTGACACAGTCTTCACACTGGTTTGCCCTTTTCTCTTTAGCATTTAGGACTCATCATTCCATGATTCCATCAGGGAATTCCTGAGCTCTTCCCTGGAAACATGCTCACCTTCCAGGGGGGACAGGAGGTGACCAACCTCAGAACCAAACTCCATCACAAGCAGACAAGAAAACACTCACAGCAATGTCCATGAAACAAAACCAGTGAGTTCAGGAAGATGTTACTCAGAGATCATTATTAAACTATGTTCTCTGATGATTTCAGTTACAGAGCACTGGAATATGAGAAAAATCCCAGAAAACAAACCATTATTAACCAATTGCTCCCAAAGCATCCATTGTTTCCTTCCCAGTGCTTTGACTAAGCAGCAGAGAGCTGCAGATGTCACTTTAGTGGATGGCAGACTGGGGTTCCTCCTGCTGCAATAAGTGACCTCTGATTTTCAGGTTTTCCTAAGCCCTTTAATTATTTGTTTACACCACTTAGTAAGCCTGAATGACAGGCATTATTAACAGCTCCTTTGCTGGAGCAGTTGTGGTTCTTCTGAAACACGCTGGGGTCACTGGAAGGAGCTCTCAGTGTTGGTGCCAATTAGTCTTAATCCTCCTTACTCCTGAAGGACAATGGAGAGGACAAACCTCACCCTGGCACCAGAAACCAGCAGCCAAGAGCCTGCTCACACCTCACAGGGTCCTAAATGATTTGTTGATGGGACAGCACAAGGGGCACTGGATCCAAGCTGGAGCACAGGGAGCTCCACCTCAACATGAGGAAGAACTTCTGTCCTGTGAGGGTGACAGAGCCTGGCACAGACTCCCCAGAGAGGCTGTGGAGTCTCCTGCTCTGTTTCTGGGTGATCTGCTCTGGCAGGGGGCTGGACTCCATGATCTCCAGAGGTCCCTTCCACCCCTTGCCATGAATCCTGTGAATTCACTGAGATCTCTGGTGCCCTGCACACACAGGTATGGAGAGCACAGCAGCTCTCTGCAGCCTGCACACAAACTGCTCCAGCAGGACCCTGAGGTAGGAGGAGAGCCCCGTGGTGTCACTTACCCTGAGTGTCACCCTGCTCTTCACCTTCTGACGTTTTCTGGGCTGGGTTTTGTTGCAGGCTGCTGAGCTGCTCTTCATGGTCCTCCTGGAGCTGTGGTGGAAATCCATGCTGTCATCACTGGACACATCAGACTAGAGGAAGATTTCACAGACAGTCCAATAAGTAAGCCCTGTTTGCATGGCACAGTCACCCTTCCACACCTGGGGCTCCTGAAGCAACACCTGGTGGTTCTGTGGTTGCTTCACCATGGCAAAGCAATGCAATAATGCTAATGATATTCTTAGGGGACAGAAAAACACTCCCTTTGGAAGAAAAATCTGCTCAGAAGCAACAAGAACTTTGTTTTTTTGAGTCAAAGTTTTGCAGAAGTTATTTAAGCAGCTCTCACAAAGCTCTCCTGCTGTAACAACATTTCACTGCCAAACAGCAGCCACAGAGCCCTCGGGGAAGAGTGACAGAAGGAAATCAATTCCATGTTCATATTTTTAGTAAGAACACTTGCCCACTGACTCAGTGTGTAAATACACCCCCCATAAATGAGTTTCTTTCCTTGCCCTCCACCCCCAGAGCAGTCACTGACCGTGCTCAGGGGACGTCCACGTTTCCTGGGGGCACAAATGGGAGACTCCAACTCACTCAGCACCTGTGGGGGCAGGAAAAACAGCAAAGGGGGGGTTGTCTGGGGCTCTGACTTGGCATTTGGCTCCTCTCTTTTTTCTCTTCCTCTTTTAGTTTTCTAAGACTTACATCAGGAGACTTCAAAACATTCTTTTTTTTCCTGTTTCTTCTCTGGAAAACAATCTCCTCTTCACTCTCACTGCTGGTACCTACAGGAGAAGCAGCAGCCACCCCTCAGAGGCAGAGCATTGTCCCCAGTACCATCCAATCCAACCACCACTGAGAGGCAGAGCATTGTCCCCAGCTCAATCCAGTCCAGCTCTAACTGAGCAATCACAGCCTGCCTCGCTTATACAAGTGCCTCCAAAGGAGATGACTTATTGATCTGTGCAGCAAATATTGTTCTCTTTGGCCTTGTTAATGAAAATAAACAACCTCCAGCTGAGATGTACAATAAATCCTGCTTCCCTGGAGAGGTTCTGAGTGGAAGTGATTACCTCAGGCAGCCAGAGAGACAGAAAGAGGGAGGTGGGAAAGGAAACCTGGAGAAGAAGCACTTAGAAGCTGAGTAAGAGTTGCACTTGGAAGGATTCTGTAATGCACAGCCCTTGGGGCACTGAACCACCACCTGACCTCACACACAGCTCCTCTCCCCAGCTCCTGCTCCAACAGCAGCAGCCTTGTTTGGCTGCACACAGAACTGCCCTTCAGAAACCCCCACATCTTCCTTTGGCCCCAGTGGTGACAGAGGAACCTGTGCCAAGGGGCTGGAGAGGGGCTGCCCATGAGGGCACCTGAGCCAGGGCAGCAGCAGCTCTGCCATCCCTAGCCAGCTCTCTGGCTCTTCCTCTGGTTGTGTTGCTTTGCTTGTCTCTCAAGGGGAGAAAGATGCTTTCCTCACCAGAAAGGACTCCCCATGCTTTGCTTCAGTGCTCAGGGACACTAACAAAACCCTTCTGGAAAACTCAGTGTACCTGATGAATCAGACCAAGAACTATTAAACCTGGGCTTTTTTTGAAAGTAATTGAAGGTTATTCAGAGATAAATGCAATAAAAGGTGTGAACATGACCTGGAAGGGACCTAGAAGTGAAGAGGGATGGCCAGTTAGATATTAATGGGCACCCACTGGAACCCAGGAGGAGAAAGTTCTTTGTTGTGAGGGTGTCAGAGGCTGGCCCAGGCTGCCCCAGGCTGCCCAGAGAGGTTGTGGAGTCTCCTGCTCTGGAGAGATTCCAACCCCCCTGGACACTGCCCTGCTGGGCCCTGCTCTGGGTGCCCTGCTGGGTGGAGCAGGGGGTGGCACCAGAGCATCTCCAGAGGGCAATTCCAGCCCCCACCATGATGGGATTCTGGGATTGGCAGTATCTGAATATAAAATATTTTTGTGGTCCTCAAAAGACAGAAGAGGAGAGAGAAGGGAGGAAATAAAAGCAGACTAGACCCTACACGTGGTTGATATTTTGAAGCTAATCCATTTTTGCCCTGAAGTTATCATCAGGAACTTGCAGACACGAGGCAGTTGTCCTGCAAGTGACCAGAGAGAAACCCACCAGCAGTTAAAACCCCTGTGGAACCACAGGAAGAGATAAAGGCAGGGACTGGGGACTGAACAGATCCAGGTGATGACACACAGGAGGCACTGAGTAGATCAAGGGAGGCTCCAGACAGCTCCAGCTCCCCCAGTGGGGCTAAGATCACACACCAGCTGGATGCTGGAAAGGCTCCTCTCTGACCCAGCTTGTAGCATCACCCCCTTTTCCTTCCATCTCCCCACCAAACTAAGGATCCAAAACCAAACTGAGGAGCCAAGAGACTGGATTCTGTTCCTTGAGACATGAAGGTGCCAAGCAAGGATCTGCAGCACAACCCCCTACCTTCAGCAGCAGGGACACGGGGGGTAGCAAAGCTGGTGGCTCCCAGGTTTCCAGTTCTTCCTAGAGGGGAACCAAGGGCACCCACTGCTGGGCTCCCACCATCCTGCCCACGTGGGATTGGAGCTGCTTTATCTGTAACCTCTGGAATTTCCTCCCAGGCACCAGAGACTGTCATAGGAATCCTCCTGATGGCTTCAGCATTCACAACCCTTCTGCCTGCTGGGGTACAAGGTGCAGAAGCCAAAACTTTGGGTGACATGCTGCCCATTCTTCTGCCCCCTGACTCTGTGCTGGGGGCAGCCCTGGCCCCTTCTCTGTCCTCCATGCTCTGGAATGGCAGAGGGGTGGGAACATCTCTCCTCCCAACACTTCTGTGATCCCCTCTGGGGAATGTTTCAAGCCTGGAGCTATCATTCAGTTCTTTGGTTTTATCTGCAGTGGCTTTAACATCCACATGACTCCCCAAGGCACCCTTTAATTTGCTGCTAGCATCAGCCTTGATATTTTCTTCAAAGAGCTCATCCTCACTCTCTTGGATGGAAAATCCCAGATCAAAGTTAACAGAAAACAGCTCTGCAGCACAGTCAGAAAGATCATCACTGTCCAGAGCCTGCTCTGTCACACCCCTACCACCCAGCTCTCCTGGGGCTGAGCTTCTGCTGCTCCTTGGCTGCTCCTGGCAGCTTTGGGCAGTGCCTCTGCTGCTCCTTGGCTGCTCCTGGCAGGTTTGGGCAGTGCCTTTGCTGCTCCTTGGCTGCTCCTGGCAGGTTTGAGCAGTGCCTTTGCTGCTCCTTGCATCCAGCCTGGCCAAGCACTCAGTGCTTGCAGAAAAACTTCCATCATTGGAGTGATGAGTGTGCTCTTCCCTAAATAAATGTTTATTCTCCTCAGCAACAATCACGTTTTTCTTGCAAATTTTGAGGTCTTTTTGAGCAAAATGCTTCTTTGAGGGGCTGTTTGTCGGGGTGTGCTCTGTTGCTGGAGTTCTGTTGTGAGTTTCAGTGAGTTCTTCACTGTCAAACAGACTACCAAAGCTGTCCTCCCAGAGCAGCTCCTCCCTGTCTCTGTCACCAGCAGCCCCAGCAGGAGACAGGGGGTTTGGAAGGCAGCTGTGGTCAGAAGCCCAGGGTTTACTGGTGGCTTTCTGGTCAGGGTTGTCAAAGAGCAGCAGTGAGCAATCAGCTTCTGGGGAGGCTTTGTCCTGCAGGGCCTCTGAAAACCCACCAGGCATCCCTTGCTGACAAGGACTCGTTGCCTCTTCATTTCCCAAGGAGTTTTCCAAACCATGCAGCTCACTCAGAGAGGGAGGAGATTGTGCTAGAAGCCTTTTCAGTGGGGAAAGGCTTTGTGGTAACCAAGGAGGCTCCTCAGCTGGTCTCTCAGGCACAAATGAATCCCCATAGGATTCAGGAAGGTAAAACAACCCCGAGGACAGGGGTGATTTCTCAGCTGTGCAGCTGCTATAACCAGAGTCTGGGTGGCTCCTCCCCAGGGGCCTACAGGCTTCTCCTGCTGCTGCATCCCCAGCAACTGCAGCTCTCTCCTCATCCTCACTCAGGACAATAGATCCATTCAAGTCAAAGGTCACCTCCAGGCCCCATTCCTTCTGGCTGTCCTGTTCAGCAGAGCCAGCCAGGGCCATTCCTCCTGCTGAGCAGGCAGCTGAGGCACTGGTGTCCACAGGCAATGCAGCTGCTTCCACACTGAACCCCAGAGCCCTTTTGGAAGCTTTTGGCATTTTAAACGTGTCAAAGAGTTCACTCTCATTATCATTTGGATCAGGTAACAGTGGTTTTGCTCTTGATCTGTCTGGCACGTCCCTTCCAGATGAGTTTGGCTTCTGATGGGTTTTGGAGAGGTGGCTCTTGGTCCTCTGGACAAGAACATCTTCCATATGTAAGTGAGGCTGAAGCTCCAGGTCGTAGCTGCAGTCTCCCTGGTGACAGACACAGTGGCACAGTTACTACAGGTGCACACGGGTTACAAGGACTTGTCTAAGACATTTACAACAAGTGACAAAGGTTTTCACACTCCTAAGGGTTATTAAAAAGGAGAAAAAAAACAAAACAAACACCCCAGGGAAGTGCTTTGCATTTAAGGTGACAGCTTTCAAAGAACACAGCTGCAAGCTGTGCCTGGGCAGTCACAGCAGAAGGTTGCTGCAAGGCCAGGAGACATGAGTAAATCAAGATGGCACTGGGCAGAGCACCAGCCAGCAACAGCCTGCCCTGAGCACTGCTGTGGTGTGGTTAGGATGCAGCTCTCAGCACATGGAGAGCCAGCAACTTCACTTGGCTCTGAGCAAGGAGTGGTGTCCTTAGAGGCTCAGAGCTGGAGCTCTGGGGAACTGGCACACTGGGTGCTGTGAGCAGGAGACCCTTGTTCCAGCAGGTGAGCACAGCACTCTCAGTGCCCCTTGTGCTGGTGGTTGTCATTTGCCTGTTTGTCATGTGCCATGGTGGCACAAGAACTTCTCACTTACCCACTCTGGACTCGTGTGTCTTTTACAGGTGCTCATTAGGCTGCTGCTCAGACAGCACTGACCCGGGCAAACTCCTCCAAAAGCACACTTGAAGAAAGCACAATGGACTGTGACATCACTCCTGGCTGGGTATCTGCACAAGGGCTGCCTGGATTGGGAAGCTATTTATCTGCTGTCCTTTTCACTCTCTTTTAAATTAAGATCTCAAAATTAAGACATGCAATCTCTGAAAGGAACAGCAAGGGTCAGATGAGGCTCTGAAAGCAATGGGTTGAAACACAGAGTTCAGACCCTGTTCAGCCTGCAGACAAGGCTCCAGGGGGACGATCCTGTGGCCCTTCAGGACTCCAAGGGGCCTGTCAGGAAGATGGCGAGAGGCTCTTGGTCAGGGACTGCAGTGGCAGGACAATGGATGATGGTTTCAAACTGACAGAGGGGAGATTTAGATTGGATATGAGGAAGAAATTCTTCACTGTGAGGGTGGGGAGACCCTGGCACAGGGTGCCCAGGGAAGCTGGGGATGCTCCATGCCAGGCTGGATGGGGCTCTGAGCACCCTGCTCCAGTGGGAGGTGCCCCTGAGAGCAGAGCTGGGAGGTTCCTTGCACAGATGAGTAACTGGGTACCACACAGAGAACAGGAGTGGGAGTTGCCACACTGAAGAACCTGCCCAGGCCACTGCCTATACCCATGACTGGGAAAGAAAACCCTCACACAACAAGCCCCCCAGAACTACAGGAGAAAAGGCTGACAGAGTGCTGTGTGCCAGGACAGCAGTCCAGAACACAAATTTAGCATCTAGGATAACCTTTAGTAACCTAATTTCAGTCTTCCATGGAGTTATGTAACTGTCCCAGTTCAACCTGGTGGTACAAAACACCTCCCCAAACAACACTTTCTCCCAGCCAGCCTGCTTAGTGCTGCTGGGGTGAAAGGGCAGGGCTCCAAGCACATCTGAGCTCCAATGTCTGCAAGCTGCAGGACCTTCAGCCAGCTGATGAGCTCCTTCAGAGCCCAGCAGGCTGCAGGGTGCCTCAGGAAGCAGGTCATGCAGGAGCAGAGAAGCAGGCACCTCTGGTATTGCACTAAGCCATCACCTTGCTGAGGATTTCTCACTCAGTTTTAAAATTAACAGGTTTTTTTAATGTAGAAAATAAAAAAAGGAAACTGAAGACACTAAAATAGCCATTTTTCATCTGTACTGTGGGTATAAATCCACCCCCACACTCTGCTGGCATTGCAGTTTAAGGCATCTACTATCAAAATTAAAATTAACCTCTCTGTCCCCCTAAGCTGCTTTGGCTGCACATTGTCTAGCTGGATTCAGAGGGCTGCCAAAACCCTGGTGGTTTTGCTATTTAAAAATGAAAAGATAAGTCTGTAAACAGCTTGTTGTGGTTTCACCCCAGCTGAGAGCCAGCTGCACGGCCAGGGCACAGCCACAGCCCAGATGCTCCCAGTGAGAAGCCCTTGGCTCAACCCTGGACTGAAGGCAGGTAAAAGCAGCTTCCACAACAGGCTGCTTTTCTCCTGACACAGACCAGAGCCCCCAAATCCTCTGCCTGGTCATTACTCTGCTCTCCCTGTGAGAGAACAGGTCCAGCAGCTCCAATCCTTCCAGGCAACCTGAGACAGACCATAAGTGACAGATGATTTTAGTGCCAGAGGGTCCAGGTTCACCTTCCAGATGCTGTTCCCTGAGGTGCTGGGAATCTCAGACTGACAGACAACCCTTCTTGTGGAAAGCTTTGGGTTTTCTTGGTCATTCTAAAGAGAAAAATTAATCTGACTGCAACTTCACACTTTGAGGTGAGGAATGGAGCCCCACAGTCATCCTCTCACACTTCACATTCCAGCTTTTAAATGTCAAGAAGAATTGTCTCCCTTCCAGGAAAAAAATCCCAAGCACTTCAATATTTTCCATTATTTATCCTCAGAAACTTGGAGAAATCTCATTTCAATAAAAATGATTATTTTGCCCTGACCTTCTTTCCAAACAGCACACTTTAATTTTCAAAAATAAAATGCTTAAAAGCTGCTATTGAATTATTTTCTGTAAGAATAACTTGATTTGTTACCATGTAGCACAAAAAAATCCCTGCTCAGAGCTAGTGGAAAATCCAATCCCATCTGCCTGCTCCTCGTTGCTGTAGCAATAAAGCCACCCAGGCATTAAAGGCTTTTCAGCAGAGATCATACTGGAGACTTCTTTTACTTCTTTATTCCCTTTCCCCTGTACCAATGTCTTCTCTAAGTTTTTAAGAGTCTACAAATACAATATACAAACTTTTTTCCAGGTGTTTTCACTTTGTCTGTACAAAAATATCTAAGATTTTAAATTTCATTTGATTTTTTCTACACCTGTCGTGCTAAACACAACTACCCATCACTTCAAGAGCCTGATGTGGTGGTGGCAAGTCCTCACTTAGAAGAGCAAGTCTCAATTTTTTAACCATTTCTTTGCCTCTTGGCTGCCTCCTGCTCTACCTGAACTCTCCCCAGAGTGTTCTCTCTGTGGTCTCTTCTCAACCCCAGGTTGGGAACACAGGCTCTCAAAGAAGCCCAGAAGGGCTCTGTTCTGTGATGGAGAAGCTTATCTTAGCTCTGCAAGTCTATTTACAACCTGCCACGAATACACTTTCCTAGCAAGGAATACAACTACAATGTCACCATTCTCTTCCTTGATTAGTCCAGTTATTCAGGAAACTGGCAGCTTAGCAACAGCCTCTGATGACCTAGAAAGCTCCAGCAAACTCCAATGCAATGTGTGTGGAACACTGGAGAGCTAAACTGGAGAAAGAAATGGTGTGGTGAGCAACTGAAGTCTTCAGCTACTGTCAAGACACACCTTTCCTTAGCTGCCTGCAAGCAAGCCTCAGCTCCCAGGGGGTTTGAATTCATGGCTGCCCTCCTCTCAGCCTTTAATTCTCTAGAGCAATTAGGTTTTTAATTAAAGCTTTCACAGAAAACCAAATGGAAAGCCTCAAAACACAACCACCTTAAAACATGCAAGACATTCCTAGATCATTTTTATGGGGTCCATTTGATGTAATATATCATACAAGAATATTTCCTACTCCTGTTAACTCTGGGGTGGTTCTAGTACCACACTTGGTGAAGCTTTTCCTTGACATGCATAGTTCTTGATTTTCATATCTTTCTGTAAAATCCTGTGGCAGCCAGAGGCCCCCTTCCTTACCTGCTGGTTTCTCAGCTGCTCGATCATGTCCATGAGGCTGATGAAGATCTGGCAGGGGGCTGAGTGCCCGACCAGGGCGGTGGGGAAGGGGCGGCTCTGCCACAGCCCCCACTCCGACAGGGACAGCTCACGGGTCACCCCATCACCTGCCTGCAGCTGCAACCAAGGGGAAACATTGCAACCAGTCAGCTCTGGACACCTGCTTGTCCTCCAATGGCTCCTCAACAGGTGGATTCCCCAGCCCCTTCCCCAGCTCTGTGGCCTCCTCTGCCCTGGCTCCAGCCCCTCCAGGTCTCTCTGGGATGGAGGTGCCCAGCAGTGGACACAACTCTCCAGCTGTGGCCTCAGTGAAATGAGACCAAAGCTCCATTTTCATTCTCTCTGCACCAGCCAACATCTTGCAAAACTTGAACTTTTATTTCAGAAGCACTTTCCTAGCTCTATAAACAAGGAATGTGAAAGGGTGGCTACAGTGCCAACATCCAGCATCCTGCACGGAGTTCTGAGGAACAGAAAGGAACTGAATGGATACTGGAGGGAATCTTCAATGTACTCACTGGTTTTTCCTCCTGGTTTTCCAGGGTTTCAAAGTGAACTGGGGGCAGGGTCAGCTGCTTTACTCCATCACTGTCCTTAAGCCGGTAAAGTCTGTCCCACAGTTCAAATTCCTCAGGTGAGAGGGACCAGTTCTCCTGACAGTGGGATTGCTTTTGGTCTGCAGGAGGGAAAAACCAACAAACAAGAGGAAAGTGTTACCTCCTTTAAGAAAAAGGATGCACAGAATAAAAATAACTGGTATGATACCAGTGTGAAAAGAAATTTCCTTGTGTGTGCCACAAGCAAAGAAGAGGGAAACAAGTGATGGCAGAAACAACTTCTGACACTGTTCTAGGTGTTCTAATTAGGGACTAATAAATTAATGAAACCAGAGTCAAATTCACAACAGGAAATATCTGAGCAGCAGAGGAGGATGTTGCAGTTATGATGCTATTTCTGCCCAGGATGCTCCCATGTCCCTGCTCCTGTTCTCCCACGGGCACAGCTGAGGATCCAGGGAACTCAGGGACAAAGCAGAGGTAAGAACACAGACATTGGGACAACGTTGGCTTGATGGGTGGATGATGCTGTGAGGTCTTCTCCACCCTCATGATTCCTGCTACTGCTAGTGATTTTACAAAGGGGCACCAAAAAGAGGAGAAAATGGGTAAAATAGAACCCTTGCTTTCCCTTCTGTTGGCAATTTCTCTGGAATCCCATTAGAACAGCCACCTGCTGCCCAGTGCAGGGGACTGGGCAGGCAGGGCTCAGCCATGTGCTCTCTTGCTTGTCCCCCTAGCAGCTCCACACACCCCCTGTGCCTCGTGGAGGCCACCACGACCTGCTGCACACCAAGGAACCAGGTAATTGCAGCCTCTGGAGTGCTAGTCCCTCAGCAGGGAATATAACAACATCCAAACATTCCAAAATGATGCTTTTCAGTCCATGTTTTTTTCTAGTTTAGTCCAGCTTGGTTTTCCTCCCTGGGCAGTAAACATTGAAGCCACAAGGATGAACCTGCCAGGGGAGCATCAGAAGTCTGCAGAAGGCATCATCTGCCTCCAGTGCTTGCAGCTGCACACTCGGTCACAAGGGCCCGCCTTAGAGCAGGGGTATTTAAGGGCAGAGCTGTGCTGGAGGGTGCAGAGGGAGAGGCTGGGGAAGCAGAGCAGCAGGGTGGAAAGGGGCCAGGGCACAGAGGTGACAGCCCTGTATCCCCAGGCTGACGTGAGCAGGCAGCCCGGGTACCCTGCGACGTGGCGACACCGCAGAGCGGCTTAGGGCTGCTCAGGAAAACACCCTAATCCTCTTACCAGGGACACAGGAAAAGAGAGCAGATTTCTGCTGGAGGGAACTGGACCTTCTCCCTTTGGGAAGGGAACTGCTGGCTTCGTATTTCTCGGTGGTAATAAACATTTTATGCAGCTTTGGATTTACTCCTTCTGGGACCATCCGCGGGCTCTGCTGGTAGAAGTGAAGAGCCTTGTTCCCTGAAAGGGCTTTGTGGATGCTCCTCTTGTTGGACTGGCTTTGGTTGTAGGTCTGTCAAAGAGAAGATAAACCACATGTTGCTCTTGGATTGGTTGAACAACAGTAAAAGCACAACTGTCTGGGGGGGCTTCTCATTATCTTCTGTTCTGCCATCGGGATGGGGTTTGTTGGGTTTTGTCTTTTCACACTGAAAAACAAAACATGATGCCCTGAGAGCCACCCATGTTCCCTCCTCTGTGAGCTCAACACATCTGAACTGCTCAAGGCTTGGGGGAAAGGGTCAGAAGGACACAGGTGGAAACAGCAAAGCAAGAAGGTGATACTGATAAAAATCTCCTCACAAATACATTAAAACAGAGCTACCAAGGTCTTTCTTTTTGCCTCTGAAGAGCTTCCATACTAAGACACCCAAGAGAAGCTGACTGTGAATTGTTATCCTTCTGTGCCTGTGTAACACAGGGAAAGCAAATGTAATGAAAAGGAAGGACCAAGGAGCAGTGGGAGTTGAGTTAGGAGCAGTGCCAAAGCTGGAGCAAGGTCCAGCTTCTCACACTGCACACGTAGAGCAGAGGCAGGCACAGCAGCTGAGAGAAGTGGAAACACAGCCCTTGCCTGGGGGAATTCACAATCTGAACAGATACCCGGGTGATGCAAATGAGATTACATCAGAAACCAAGAAAGGAGGTCAAGTGAAGAGAGGAAAAAGAAAGCCTGAGATTATTTGTTAACGTCACACAGGCTCCAAGTCCTTGTAATCCCACTCCATTGTCATGGAGGAGGAGAGAAACCAAGGCAGAGATGGAGCAGCTAAGGAAAGAAGATTTCCCAAGAACAGCTCTTGTCCCAAACCCTTCCCCGTGGCCATGGTGGAGACAGTGCCCAGCTGGGCAGGCCAGGAGCTCTGGGGCAGCACTGCAGCTCTCATCTGAGACAGACTTTCCTTGGAAGCCAGGACTCCAGGCAGCTGGCACAAGAAGATGGTCAGGTATAAAATGACTGTCTGGCCTGAAGGAAGGTTCTGCTTCCAAGATTTCTGAGCAAATCTAAAGAACCCAGGGGCCATGTTAACATCCCATGGCAGAGCAGAGCTGTCAGTGCTAACCAGGCTTCACGAGCAGCATGGGAACACCTATTTCCCAATGCCATTCACCTGGAGCATTTTTAAGTCTCATCCCTTCAAAGGAGCTTTTTTTGTTTTCTTTTCTCCCCAGGCAGGATTCTTTGGAATTAAATCTCTTCCATCTACACATTTAAACCAGAGGCACAACAGTGACTGGAATAAAGGAAGTAAGAGCAAGACTGAAGTTTGGGATTGACAATTAGCCCACACAGATCTCAGACACCAAAACTGACCCAACTGAGAACCAGTCAACAACAGAGAACAAAAACATCAGTTTTCAGCCACAACAGTGAGATGTCCCCTAAAAACCCCTCACATTCCAATAGGGGTTGCAGAGTGAAACTCTGAAGGTGTGAGTTCATATCACTCTGCAACCAACCTCACCAGCGGGTGATGCCAAGGGGCAGTGCCCTCACCTCCTCCTACTAAATCCTGCCCTGCCAGATTCCTTGGATCAGCCCTGGAAGTGGTGTGGCTGTGGGACAGGGCTGGGCAGTTCAGGACTTCAATGTCAGAAAGATGGGGAGTTTTGAGCAGGGCCTGTTGGGACAGGACAAGGGGGGATGGTTTGAACTAACAGAGGGAAATTGAGACTGGAGAGAAGGAGAAATTGTTGGTGGTGAGGGTGGCAGAGCCTGGCCCAGGCTGCCCAGAGAGGCGGTGGCTGCCCCATCCCTGGCACCATCCCAGGGGAGGTTGGGGGGGCTCTGAGCTCTGGGTGCAGATGGCCCTGCTCACTGCTGGGGGGTTCAGAAGGTGCCTTCCCAGGCAGGGCTCTGAGGGATGCTGATGCCCAGGGCAGTGTGCTGGAGCAGTGGAGCTCTGTTCCCCTGGCACAGCTGGATCTCCACTGAACACTGGCTCCAAGAGGCAGCCCGTGCCCAGAGCTGGTTAATGCCCCTGCCAGCTGAGTGCTGATGCCAGGAGTTTAGCAGAAGTGGATTTCCCCCTAAGCTGATCCCTGCAGCCCTCCCACGCAAGGGTGGCAGCGCCGAGAGCAGCTCCGGGCACACGGGGCCGTCAGCAGGGCACAGCCAGGGGCACACAGCCAGTGCAGGGGCACAGAAACCCTCCACACACCTTGGCCTTGCTATGTCTCAGCTCATCCTTCCCACCAGAGGAGTGGACACTAGAGGTGCCCAGGGAGGTGGTGGAGGCCCCAGTCCAACCATCAGCCCTACTCTACACAGTTCACCCCTAAACCATGGCCCTCAAAAACACATCCAAATGACCCTTCAACACCTCCAGGGGCTGGGGACTCAACCCCCTCCCTGGGCAGCCTGTGCCAGGCTCTGGCTGCTCTTTCCCCTCACGCCCAGTCTGGATTTCCTTGGAGCAGCTGAATCCATCCCCTCTGCTTCTGTCACTGTGAGCAGAGCCCAGCACCAGCCTCTCTGCTGTGTCCTGGCAGGGGCTGGAGAGAGTAATGAGTCTCCCCTCAGCCTCCTTCCTCATAATGAACACTCCCAGCTCCTTCACTGGCTCCTCATCAGATGGATTCCCTGGCTCTGTGACCTCCTCTGCACTGGCTCCAGCCCCTCCAGATCTCTCTGGGTTGAGGTGCCCAGCACTGGACACAACCCTCCAGCTGTACCTGACCAGTGCTGAGCACAGGGGGACAATCCCCTCCCTGCTGCTGCTGCTCACAGTTTCTGATCCAGCCCAGGATGCCCTTGGCTACCTGGACACTGCTGGGTCATGTCCAGCCTCCCAGAGGCCCCTCCCAGGCCGCGCTCACTCACCCTCTCCTCGCGGCCCTCGGCCAGGATGACGACGATCCTGCCGGGGCGGCGGCGGCCGGTGCGGCCCATCCTCTGCACCAGGCGCACGGGGCTCTTCTGGGCGTCGAAGCAGACGATGAGATCCACCTCGCCGATGTCCAGCCCCTCCTCGCCCACGCACGTGGACACCAGCGTGTTGTAGCCGCCGGCGCGGAACCGACGCACCACCTGAGGGAGTCCCAGCCCCGGCTCAGCCCCGCACGGCTCAGACACGAGTTGGGCATCAATTGGTTGATGGATTCATGCTCACAAAGGGAATCCCCCTGGATCTGCCCCTGCCGCCCGCTGGGATCCACACCCGGCGCCGATGGCATCGGGTCAGAGCAGCTCTGGCAATGCTCTGCCCACCCTGGCCAGGAGACATCCACCGTTGCTGCTTTGGGGTTTTCTTTCTTTGGGAGGTGTGTGGTCATAGTTATTTTTTATTTAGTTCTTTTTATTGTTGGGTTTTGCTTGGGGTTGGTTGGGTTTTGCTTGGGGCTGGGTTGGGTTTTGCTTGGGGCTGGGTTGGGTGGTTTGGTTTTCATAGAATCACAGAATCACAGAATGATTTGGCTGGAAGAGACCTTCAAGATCATCAAGTCCAGCCATTAACCGTACACTGACAGTGTCCCTAAACCATGTCCCCCAGCACCACATCTACGTGACTGGTTTGTGTTGGAAGGGACCTCAAAGCTCATCCAGTGCCAACCCCCTGCCATGGCAGGGACACCTCCCCTATAGCAGGTTGCTCAT
>JANHFW010062458.1:0-17986 GCA_027560035.1 Ceyx erithaca | reverse complement strand
TTGAGAAGAGTCTGGCTCCATCCTCCCTACACTCACCTTTAACATATTTATAGACATTGATGAGGTCCCCCCTCAGTATCCTCTTCTCTAGGCTCCCTACTGTTTAGTTATTGCTTGATGCAGGGCATCTATTAGACTGTAAATAGTACTGATAAGAACAAAACCAGATTTTTTTTGCCAGTGCTTCACAAATTCTGAGGATTTACATTTCTAAGTTTTGTTTACCTCTGCCTTGCAGTAGACTGTACAACTTTCAAGAAGTAGACCAAGAACTGCAGGTTTTTAAAGAAACCTATGAATTACACATTATGTTCAGAAACAGTGAAACGTAATATAGCATTCTTACTAATAAATTAATTAGAGTAAGACTATTCTGTATTTTACTACCATCTCAACTGTGGAAGGGTAATTTAGATTTGGTCTACTGACTTAAAAATCTGAGTCAGCTGAAAGATCTGTAACTGTGTAGGTTTGTCTCAACACAATAGTTTGTTTTTGTCACAGGAGCAAGAGTGGGTAGTGGAAGAATGGGTAAGTAGATGGACTGACGTCAGCACAGAGTATGCTTAGAAGAGTACATTACTTCCTGAGGGTAACCACGGAGCCATTGAATGTCAGCTGATGTAGCATTGTGCAGAAACATATAAGAACAAGCATCTCCCCATCAAATCTCTCCTGTCCTGCTGGGGTGAATGACCAAACTGTCCAAGGTGAGGAAGAGGTCCTATGGCTTCATAGAACATGAGGTAAAACATTCACAGAATCACAGAATCACAGAATGTTAGGGGTTGGAAGGGACCTAGAAGATCATCTAGTCCAACCCCCTGCCAGAGCAGGATTACCTAGACCAAGTCACAAAGAATCTTCCCTGACCAGGAATCAAGCCCAGGCCATGGCAGGGAGAGCACTGAACCCTAACCACTAGACCACCATGACTTCAAAAGGGAGCCCATGTCTCTCTGTGTTGCCCAGGCTATGCTGCAATGGCTATTCACAAGTGTGATCCCGCTACTGACCGCCATGGGAGCTTTGACCTGCTCCGTCTCCGACCTGGGCCAGTTCACCCCTCCTTAGTCAACCTGGTGTGCTCCGGTAAGGAGGATTTAAATTAAAATGTGTAAGCAAAAGCTTAGCAAGAATCTCAAAACAAAGTTCTGCAATTTGGCATACTTATTGCACCTGTATTATGTCAACAGAGTGGATTGAGAAGACAAATTTTACATAACACTTTTTGTGTTGTTAGCCTTTTTTTGCTAGTCTTATGCATAATAGAGGATAAAATGCATTAGCTATGTTTCAGGATTCCAGCAGCAGACTGAAGGGTTCAGTAGTCATAGACTGTTTTGATACATGTACATATTCACAAATAGTGGTAAGAATACAGCAGCCCTGTAATATTCGGGATAGGGAAAACCAGGCATTTTTTAACAAAATATTGACATTAATTACTGCCAATAACTTATCCTGCACCATAAATTCTACGTCATCTCTGTGTAAGAGTAGATAGATATTTTTCCAAAAGTCAAGCAAATCCAGGCTAATCTATTTACATATCAATCTATTCTGGTGACATTTATTTTACACAAATTAAATAGAAAGTCACACATCTAACAAGATTACTATTTGGGGGTTTTGTTTGTTTGTTTGTTTATTTTTCAAGAAAAAGGCTGCTCTTACGCACTATCTGAATAAAGTTTTCACTGCAAGTTACATATCAAACCAGTGAGCACAACTCCAGCACTGCATCTGCACACCAGAGAAGAAAGCTGATTCATACTTTTTTAACTTTTGGGCTTGGTGATCATGGCTGATATTTTCCCTGGACTAAAACCAAGAAAGGTAAGAAAACATGAGGTTTAATATCATCTAGTGGTTCAGGTTCAAGCTAACAGAGGATATTTGGATTAATCTGAACTTTGTTGTTGCCCACTGTATGCATGTTTTGGCCATTCTGAGCTAAGAGTTCCACTCCTTGCATCTCAGACATACCCAGATAAATCAATACTTCCAAACTGTTTGTCACGGTTTAGGGTCAGGGCAGCCCAGACCAATAACAGATGCTTTCTTTTAATCCCCCTCCCTCCCCAAAGGGGAGAAAAAAAGGAATAAGGGAGAGATACTTAGAGATTTGAAAAGGAAACTATAACAATTTTATGAAAATTAAAATATAATGAAATATATACACATATGTACAAAACCAGTACCGAATCCAACCCCCTCTGATGTAAATTACATCACTGTCACTGATGTGGAGGACCTGGATTCTGGCACCGGGTTTCAGGATCAGGATCAAAAGGAGAGAGTGAGAGAGTGAAAGAGCAAGTGAGAGAGAGCAGGAGAGAGAGAGAGAGAAAGCTGGAGAGATCCTTCAGACCCTCAAGCTTTATATACTGGATATGATGTCTATGGGATAGAATACCTCGTTGGTAAGTTTGGGGTCACTTTTCCTGTCCACTCCTCCCCGCAGGTATGGTCTTTCACTTTTCTGCAGCCCTCAGTGTGATACTCAAGTTCTAACAGTGGTCTTGGTATGTATTCCATCCTTGGTAGTAACTCTAAACATGAGGTGTTATCATTGCTAGGAGCGGACACTGTCTGCAAAACATGCTGCTAAGTTCAGAAAGTGCAGTTAGTTAGAAAATCTGAGCTGAAAAGTAAAATCACTGAACATAATTTGGTCAGTTTTCACTCAAACCAGGACACTGTTCCCATTCCTGAACTTAACATTTAGCTGCTGGGGCTTTTTGGATAGCAAAGGGGTAAACAGCAGGGTTCTCAGATCTGGAATTTTATTGTGCAACTGCATATTGCCATGCTGTTTCAGGTTTTCAAGACAACAATCTTAATGATAAAAATCCCTTGAATATCTAGATGTTAGGTCAGAAGGCTTAGTATTTACATGCAAAAATTTCCATCTAAAACATACTTTGTGCAGATGGAACGAACTAATATTTTGTTCAGCAGTTTGTACAAACTACAAAACCCATTGTACAGTATTGGAAATAGATCTATTTACTAATTTACTATTTGAAATAGTAATTGTATTACTCTTAAAAATAAATGTTGTTTTGAAAAAGCCACATCCATGAAGCATTTTAATAGAAAAAAAACCACCAATATTCCATTTATACATATTTATTCTGTTTCCAGTTTTATACCTTGAGCACAAAGAATTCTTAATTTTAGAATAATTAAAACTTCAGCTCCTAAAAAGATAAAATCCAAGTTTAGAGTTTGTTTGGAAATATGAAGTTCGGAAGTATATAAAACATTTCTCAGTACAATTCCAGCTGTTTGGAAGCAGATATACTTTTGTAACCAGTTCCGTTAACACTGATAGGCACATGAAAGCTTTCTCTTATTTCTTACTGACCCAACAGGCTGGAGTTAGAGCAAGTGAAAATGTAAACCTTGGTTCCTCTTGATAGTCTCACATTTTAAGTGGCTTCAAGCTTCTAATTTGTGATGATTCTACAATAAGAACAAAGAGGTTTTTTGAATCTGGAGAAGAGGGGAAATTCACTACAATTCCCCCTTTGTAGCTTAAAAAAAAATAATTCCCTAGACCATTCTTTTTCTCTTTATGTTTTTTAGGGTGAAAAAAAAAATAATTTAAAAAATCACTCAGAACCAGCTAACATAGTATGATAGATAAGAGCCAGTATGAGAGATATACTATCATCCCTGTTAGAAAGGATTGGTGAAAACTTCATACCTTTATGCTTTAAGAACAAGTCTGTGCTCTTTTAACCAGCAAAGGCTGGATCTTCACTGTTTTAAGGGGTTTGTCTATTTCACTATGTGCTGGAGATGCCGGATTTGCAGAAATTGCACATGTATTCGATTGACTTTAATTAGTCTAAGACTTTGCCCTCTGAAAAATTCCACTGACGTGAATGAAACAATGCAGTAAGACTAAAAGGGCAAAAACTCTCAAAGCATTATGATTTTATTAATACACACATCTCATAGTCCCCATAGGATTTGGGCCTACACTTTTTTCAGCTCTTCCCTAACTCTTACTCAAGACTGAAAAGAAAATGCTGAAATTACGAGACGAGTAAACTATAGAATAAAAATCCAGATCCCACTATCTTATGTCACTGTGGCGCCATCTAGTGGAACAGCAATAGTTACATAAGCACTAATTGCATTATATAGGCCAAAGGGTAGAAGGCGAGTTTGGTTCTGTAACTCTGCTTTTTCAATCCCTCCAGCAAGTACACAGCACAAGGATATTTTGAAAGCTCCATGGGACTGCTGACAGAAGTTATGCTTAGAGCACAAAAATAGTGCATGTGAGAGAAGGATGATTTCCATACCAAAGTGGTATTAAGTAAACAATCATCACAACTCTCGCCAAAATATTAGTTTGAACACACTGCTGAAAACATCAAGAGGCCATAAAGTATTATGAAATAATATTAAAAAAAAATAAATTCAGAGCTTTATACCAAATTTTGAAAGGGAAGCTTTAAATAATTGAATGCTGGTACAGAATTAATTTGTCTTGTTTGGAAGAGGATTGTGCCAGGTTTTTCTGGTAGTTGGATCTCAAAATTAAAACAAAAGTTAAAAAATTATTCTATCAAGACTTTGGCAAAATATGTGATAGGAAATTGCATGTGCATAGGAAAACAGAAAAAAAAATGTGCATAGGAAATAAACAATTGCTGGAGAAAACAAGCATTGACATATTAATTATTAAATTAATTCAGACTTGGAAAAAAGATATAATTTCTGTTGAAAAAAAAATTACTAATAACACTTGAAAATAGCACAATTGCACGCAGACCAAGTTTTCACAGAACAGGTGCCTTGCAGACAGCACTATCGCTGTAGGGGAAGACTGGAATAAAAAAGGGAGTTGCATAATTTTTGAAGTTGAGCTGGTGGAAAAAGGCTGCAGTAAACTAAGATTTGCTGTAAAGACTCTCAAAAAAATCAATCAAACAAACAAACCCTCCTGCAAAAATCAGGAGAATAATAAGCTAGAACTGACCAAGAAAGAAAATACTGTTAAATATATTAAATCAAAGGATTATTAAGCCACACCTTGTGGGTGCAACACAGAAGATGGTAAATTTGTTTTGATAGGGAATGTGCAATATTCCAAACAGCGAAAGACATTGGTAGAAATATATTTGAAATGCTGCATGCAATACTGAACACCCTTCAAGAAAACAAGTTAATCTGCAGCAGTTGCTTCTAGGATGATGCCACAAGATATATAAATAAATAGTAGTATCAACAGTAATATTATAGGGCATAGTAGCTCCTTAAGAACATGTCCAAGTCATAAAAACCTCGAAGGAAGAAACGCTGTAAGAGTGAAGGACAACCATGGCAAGAAACCAAGTAGGTATAAACCACTCACAAGTGCGTTACGAACTGCAAATGGGTCTAACCCTCTGGCACTGGGGTCAAGGACAGCCTTCATATATGGTGGGTTGAGAAATACCCTAACTATATCTAAAATGAAGATGGAAATGCTCATATAATATAGCCGTCCATGACAGATCAATGCTGTAATCCAGGAAGATCTCTTTATGTCTTGTATTTCCAGAACCATCACTAAGCTATGCCTTGGAAGGAATAGCTCTAGCTGCAGAGCCTGAATCTGAACTGGTCCTACAGCAACTATATAAAAACCCTGCTACTGCTTATTAACTCTCAGGCAGAAAATACTTATTTTTATAATGTATTTGATTTTGTCTCTGCTAAAATTGTTTTTCAGTAAGGTGATGTAGTGTCTCTTCAAGGAAAAGGCTGAGGTATTGAATGTCACCTTTGCCTCAGTCTTTAATAGCAAGACCAGTTGTTATCTGAGTGCCCAAACACCTGAACTTGAAGACAAGGACAAGAAGCAGAATGAAGCAACCATAGTCCAAGAGGAAATGATCAGGACCTACTACACTAGTTACACACACATGCCTATGGAGCCAGATGGGACTCACACAAGGGTACTAAGAGAGCTGGTGTCAGTGCTCACCAAGCCACTTTCCATCATTATCTGTGGACTGCAGGTATGCAGACCTGGAGTTGTCTTACAAGGAGCAGCTGAGGAAACTGGGGATGTTTATCCTAGGGAAGAAAAAAAAAAAAAAAAAAGAGTTGTCAAACCCTGAACAGGATGGACAGGGAAATGGTGGAATCATCATTCCTGGAGATATTTAAATGATGTGCAGGTGTGGGGCTTCAGGACATGGTTTAGTGATGACCTGGCAATGCTGTGTTAATCTTTGGACTTGATTACCTTAAATGTCTCTTCCAACCAAAACAACTCTACAATTCACCTGTTCAGGTTCTAGACAGAATAAGTTTCACAACTTTAATACTTAAATGGGCCTTTAATCAACTGATCTTTCTTATTTGGACCTTCATACATTATGGTCATACAGTACAGAAATAAATTGTGCCAAAATTGCAGGTCACCGTGAATCTGTCTACGTGATTTTTCTTGTCTATACTAGCAGTAAGATTCTTCTTATGGACTATGATCAGAACAGAGAAGCAGTAATGTCAGACAGCAGAGGTTTCATAAATGACAGCAAATAGCCTCCGGAGCTCTAGCAAGATAGGTTTGTACATAAAGAAAAATGTTAATACAAAAATCACTTCTGCAGACTGGATATGGAAATTAAAGATTTCAATTTCTCATTAAAAAAGAGTATTCTAATAAATGTTTGAAATTTTTTTATTTTTTTTTTTAATTAGGAGATTTAAAGGGTATGAACCCTTTTTTTTTTCTTCTTCTTCTAATTATGATTGCTTTACCAGAAGGAAACTAACATTCACTATCTATAACACCTTTCCTTCATTGTATGGAAGTGAATACTCATTTCTACAAAATAGAATTAATCTTCTAAAAATACAGAGAAAAAACCTAAATAATATCTTAGTATTTTGACTTATGAATCCAGAAAAAAAGTAATTTGTCCTCTGCTTTTCTTTCCCTTTTAACCTCTTATTTTACAAGGAGTACAGAGTATTTCAGTAGGATCTTTCCCAGGTATTGTATGGCATAGAGTCACATTTACCTTTATTCTGGGAGACAAACTGGACAAATCTACTGCAAAAAGATTATGGCTTGTTATTCTAGACATTATGCTCCTGTGAAATAACCCCTGCCTCCCCCAATAGAGAATAGTTCAGCTGAGATGGTTTTATATTTCTAACAGGACCTAAAAGCAGAAACAATAGAATAAATCACAGAAAGGGTTGTTTCCACAGAAATTTTCCCTTAAGGCTGGATTGCCACCCAGTTTGAGTGTTTCTGTAACACAAACATCTAAACAGATCATTACTTCAGTGTTCTTCAGCTTCTGATATAGATATATCAGGGACAGAGTTTACTTCTTTTTTAGCAGAGCAGGGTGAGCTCTCTGCAGAAGCACACCGACAGAAAGTGGAACTCCACAGCCTCTCTTGAAGGTGTAAAAGAGATATAATTTGAACCCATGGTATAAGGCATATACAATCTGCTCTATCACAGCTGTACTGATGTTCTGTACTATAATTAATTTTCATGTGTTCTGTTCACTGCTTTTTTTGCAATTACCGAGTGACACCTGTAGAGGGTATTCACGGATAACTCAGAAGGTAACGCAGGGGCTGCAGTATTGCTTCTTGGCTGCCCGTCGTAGTCACAGTTATTGATTGCACAGTCACAGTTGCGTAGTCACAGTTGTTGATTACAGTCTGTAAGTTTGCTTTGAGACAAATCAAACAGATACAACAGATTTTTTTAAGAAGCTTCAAACTTCCATTACAACATAACCAGATGGGGACCTGTGTTTCAGAGACTCTATCTCTTGAGGTACTTTTTGAACACACTTTCTTGTATTTATTTTAAAGTAATCCTGTAAAGAGCAACAAAACCTCTTTAATCTCAGTCCATTGGCTCCTGCTTGTTTTGTCCAGGATACCAGAAGTTCTTCTCTATTTGTTTTGCAGTCTGAAGGTTTTTTTGTTTTGTTTTGTTTTGTTTTTTCTTCAAGCTCCCAAAGCAATTTAATAGAGGTTATATAAAAGCTTAAGCTCTTTTAGCACATTCTGTCCAGAATAGACAGCTGTTTGGCCAAAGTTGTTCCTTATTCCTTCTAGGAAACTATTAAATGGTATGTGACACAACCCACATTGGAAAAAAAAAAAAAAAAAAGTACTGACTTAATTCACAGTAAGCATTAAAAAGATCACATATGCAGATGTGAACCACACAGCATCAACAAATGTATTCACCTTGGCCACTATTTCACACAGTTTAATCAGGGACACTGTCCTCTCTATTCTCACTGAAACTACAGAGGCAAAGCTTCCAAAACTTCCAACAGCTTTAGAGGCACAGGGAAAGAGATGATCAAACATACTTTCCAGTTCATACCATCATACTACATTTCCTCAGGCATGCCCTCTGTATAGAATAGCTGGAATTCCAACATCTGGGTGACACATCCCACCAGAAAAATGAAACACTTATTCCAAATAATCATAGAATGTTTAGGGCTGGAAGGGACTTCCAAAGGTCAACTAGTCCAGCCCCCCGCACTGAGCAGAGACACCCTTAACTAGACCAGACTGCTCAGAGCCTTGTCCAACCTCTCCTTGAATATCTCCAGGGATGGTACCCCAACCACCTCCCTGGGGAGCCTATTCCACTGATCCACAACCCTCAAGGTAAAGTACTTCTTCCTGATAACTAGTCTAAATCAACTCTCCTCTAATTTAAACCCATTACCCCTTGTCCTTTCACTACAGGCTCTTGTAAACAGCCCCTTTCCAGCCTTCCTGTAGGCCTTCTTCAGTAACTGGAAGGTGGCTGTAAGACCAGCCTGGAGCCTTCTCTTCTCCCCATCTGAACAACCCCAGCTCCTTCAGCCTGTCCTCATAGGAGAGGTGTTTCAGCCCTCTGATCATCTTCGTGGCCCTCCTCTGGACCCGCTCCATCAGGTCCATGTCTTTCCTTTGTTGAAAACTCCAGAACTGGTTGCAATACTCCAGGTGAGGTCTCACCAAAGCAGAATAGAGAGGCAGAATCACTTCTCTCCATCTGCTAGCCACAATTCTCTTGATGCAGCCCAGGATGCAACTGGCCTTGGCTGCAATTGCACACTGTTGGCTCATGTCCAGCTTCTCATCCACCAACACCCCTAAGTCCTTTTCTGCAGAGCAGCTTTCCAGCACCTCACCTCCAAGCCTGTATTGATAGTGAGGGTTGTTCCGACCCAGCTGCAGGACCCTGCACTTAGTCTTGTTGAACCTCATGAGCTTCACCTGGGTCCATCTCTCCAGCCTATCCAGGTCCCTCTGGATGACATCCTGTCCCTCCAGTCTTTCGAAAGCACCACTCAGCTTGGTGTCATCTGCAAACTTGCTGATGGTGCTCTCAATCCCATTGTCAATATCATTAATGAAGATCTTAAACAGTACAGATCCCAGTACAGACCCCTGAGGGACTCCACTTGTCACTATTCTCCATCTGGATTTCGAGCCATTGACCACCACCCTCTGGATGTGACCATCCAGCCAATTCCTTATCCACTGAACAGTCCACCCATCAAATCCGTATCTCTCCAACTTGGTGAGTAGGATGTTGTGGGGGACTGTGTCAAAAGCCTTGCAGAAATCCAGATCACATCAACAGGTTGTCCTTTGTCCATGGATGTAGTCACCTTATCATAGAAAGCCACTAGATTCATCAGGCAGGGCCTGCTCTTGATGAAGCCATGCTGGCTGTCCTTCATCAGCCCACTGCCTTCTATTTGTCCTGTTAGACCCTCTAAGAGAACGTGCTCCATGAACTTCCCAGGCACAGAGGTGAGGCTGACAGGGTGATAGTTTTCAGGGTCCTGCTTTCTACCCTTTTTAAAAATGGGTGTAACATGTCCCTTCTTCCAGTCCCCAGGGACTTCACCTGACTGCCAAGACTTCTGAAATATTATGGCAAGTGGATTGGCAACTATATCGGCCAATTCTTTCAGGACTCTGGGCTGAATCTCATCAGGTCCCATGGACTTATGTATGTTCATGTTCCTCAGGTGGTAAAGAACCTGATATTCACATACTTTTGGAGGGCCTTTGCCTGGTCAACACTTTGCAGTCTGACTTGGGGAGTGTTGGGTGAGAGGTTGTCAGTGAAGACTGAGGAAAAAAAATTGTTGAGAACCTCAGCCTTCTCCTCATCCACTATTGCCAGATTACCATTTTTACTCTTCAGGGGTGGTATGTTTTCTATGATCATCCTTTTTTGACTGACATAACTGTAGAATCCCTTCTTATTATTCTTAACATCCCTTGCCAAGTTCTTCTCCAACAATGCCTTGGCCTTCCTCACCTCATCCCTACATCCCTAGTAATTAGGCAGTATCCCTATACTCTTCCCAGTGTACTTGTCCCTGCTTCTACTGCTTGTGAAGCTCCTTCTTGCTTTTTAGTTTGACCAGTAGGTCTTGTCTTAACCATGCTGGCCTCTTCCCTTTCCTGCTTGAGTTCTTACACCTGGGAATCCAGATCTCTTGTAGTTGCTGAAGAGTGTCCTTAAAAATCTGCCAGCTCAGTTCTGCCCCCCTTGTCTCTGAGGTCTGTTTCCCAAGATATCCTATTAACTAACTCCTTGAAGAGCTGGAGTTTTCCTTTTCTAAAGTTAAAGGTCCTGACTGTGCTTTTTGGCTGAGCTCTGACCCTAAGTAGCATGAATTATATCAGTTCATGGTCAATGCCACCCAGGCTGCCTGCAGTCTTGAGATCCCTAATAAGTGCATTTCCATTGATAATCACCAGATCAAGTATTGCTTTCCCTCTGGTGGGAGTGTCTACTTCCTGCCTCAAGAAGTTGTCATCAAGGCACTCCATGAGCCTCCTGGATTGTCTGCTGCTGGCTGTATTACTTTTCAGGCAAATGTTGGGATGGTTGAAATCTCCCAGCAGGACAAGAGCCTGCAAACTTGATACTTCCTGTAGTTGGAGTAGGAACATTTCATCAAGAGTTTCCTCGTGATAGGGTGGCCTGTAGTAGACTCCAATCACAAGGTTCCTCTTGTTGCCTTGATTTCTAATTCCTACCCATAAGCTTTCAACTTGCTGGTGGGTATTCTCTGGGGCTATCTCTTCACATTCAATCCATTTCTTAACATACAGGGCAACTCCTCCACCCCTCTTTCCTCTTCTGTCCCTTCTGAATAGCTTATATCCATCAACAGCCACACTCCAGTCATAAGATTCATCCCACCATTTTTCAACAATGTCCACTATGTCATAGTCTTCTAGCAGCATGGTGGCTTCCAACTCCTCTTCTTTGTTACCCATGCTTTGTGTATTTGTGTAAAGACACCTCAGCTTGGCCGTTGGCTGTATCATCTCTCCAGGGAAACACCCCTTTATTCCATTAATGTGTTTCCCTGATGCTTCCCTGCTGGCAGCTACTACCTGAAGGGGATCTGAGACATCTCTGCAACACCATGACTGCATTATTTTGTCCCCAACATGCTTCTGGGCAACAGACTGAGAGCCCTTGCTAGTCCCCCATTGCTCCCACAGTTGTTTCCTCCTATGGGTTGCAAAGAGGAAGCATTTATCTGTATGCCAGCATGAGCATACTTTATTTTGGAAGATGTGCCAGCACCACAAGTCACCGGCTGCTAAAAGAACATTACTGTATGCTGTCTTACCTCTTCACACCTTCTTTGGTGGCTGCTCTTTGCCATTAATACACATTGGTAGATAAATTAATATATTTATATGGGGTGGCCATCACAAAGAAGACATTTGAATTACTCATTTTCCTCATCAGGAAAGTATCTAATTACCACTTGGACCTCTCTTTTTACCTTATGAAAGCAACATTTGTGATTATAAAGTGTAACATTGGCGTGCGGAAACCCCCTCTCTCAACAGTATACAGGAAATAAGAGTTGGTCAGAGTATCTCTCCATTTAATAGGACTCGGGAAACCTTAGCATTTCTACTACAAAAAAATTAAAAAAATTAAAAAAATCTCTATCTCCAGCAGATGGAATCTATAAATTAATTATTCCACAGGTGTTGCAGTGGGCCAGACTTGCAAGAATATCTGGGGACTGTGAGAGAAGTACTTATAAAAATGTAATTGCCTAAAGACATACATAGAATGTGTCAGAATTCTCAAAACCCTTCAGTTGTCTAAGCAAACCCCTATGCCACTCTCACAAGCAGTTTGACAGCTGCAAAAGTGAGGAATGAAGTAGAGATTTAGCATAACTTAGCCTCCCCCAGCAAGCAGCTGGAAAAAATGTATTGTAGAGTATCTCTGGCCTTCAGACACTCCTGTTATATCTGGAAAGGACTGATAGGTGTAGCAAGCATGAACTCTCTCACCTACTGCTTCTGAATGAATGGGCTGAATGAAAGAGAAGTGAAAAGCTCAGACACTGTATGATGCTTCATAGTTTGAAGGAATCACAGAAAGAAGTACAGAAATTAACATGGTCTTGGACACTACAGCTTCATCATTTCTGGTCCCAGGTGCTACTCTTCACAGGCATGTCAGCAGTCAGTACATCTTTACTGCAATTGAAGGACAAGGAATGATGGCCAGTCTCTGAGCCAGAGCATAAGCATCCAGACAATGTAGACTTACCCCCTACATATCACAATGGAGACAGAGAGGGACTGCCCCATTTGATGACAAGGGCTGCTGCTGTGAAACTGGCTATTCCTTAATTCAGTGTCTTGAAGTGTTTACTAAATGTGCAGAGGAGGCAGCTGGAGATTGTAGGCAGGAGGGACAGAAGGGTAATGTTCATGAACCAGCAGGTGCTTGCTTTTAAAGGTCAGCTGCAAGGAGATAAGCTCAGCAAGCCACACTTTTGGCTGAAAATACAGTAGAAGAAAGAAAACAACTCTTGCTGTTTCAGTACTGAATTCTAGTGGCATAGTCAAATACTTAGATTTTATAAAAAGATCACTTAACTTTTGAAACTTTCAGGAGATGCCACATCTTGAAGCTGTCTCCATCTAGCTAGGAAGCTCCTGATAAAAGCCTCAATTAACTCCTGTACCCACACATGACATAGTAGCCTGACTTCAGCTGGCATGTATTTTGCAGCTTCTTTTCTGTTTAAGCACCAAACAGGATGAGGGCAAGCTAATAAAGAAACTTAATCATTTTCAAGACTAGACTCCCTTAAGTTAAAGAAAATCACTGCTCCTTTAAGAAGATGAAGGTTCTTATAAATCAACCACAAAGACAACACTGAAGATATTTTTGAACTCCTAACCAAAGACAGGATTCAGAGCTTAGTCTGACCAAGTCCTCAGTGATTCTTTCTCTTTTCAGGACAGAAATCATCATCTCCTAGAATCAAATTCTGGCTTTCGTATTTGGGCTGTCCCACAGAGAACGCATTTCAATCCACCACTGAAAAACCTGATCTCAGTCCTTACTATGCCTTAGATGAGTAGCCAGGAGCTGAGGCAGTGGTCAAAGGCTTTCACTGTAAATTTGGGAATCATAGATAAGCAATTAATGCAAGATTATACTACTGATACAATAAAGACAGAGAGTGAACATGGCCTTCTGGTGTCATGAATAAAGAAAATAATGAAGTTATAAAAATTCTCATGAGACACATTCATATGTACAAAAGTAAGAGTGCTTGGGCCTTCTGAAATATGTCACTGCATGCCTTAGTATAATGGCACAGAAACTGTTGAGATGTGGTTTGGATAGACAGTCAGTCAGGGGAGATAGCACTTGGCCACATTGCTTGGGACCAACAGGTTAGGGTTGTAATCAGCAATACAAACTGGTGGTCAGTTATGTGCCAAGGTTCTTAGGGGTCAATGCTGTTTATAATTTTTCTTAATGAGCTGGACCTGGACCATGGCATAGAGTGCACTCTCAGAAATGGTCACAGGGAGCACTTTAGGTTTGTGAGGAGACATTGTTAGTCAGAGAGATCTTGACAGGAAGAAGAGATAGGATGACAAAAGTCCTGCATCTAGAATGCAATAGCCTACACAGTAGTACAGGATGGGGACTGACTGGACAGAAAAGAGATTCTCAGAGCAGGACCTGGGAGTTGTGGGGACAAAGAGTCTAACATGAATCAGTGGTGTGCCCTTGAAGTACAGGCTAACTGAATCTGGGCTGCATGAGCAAGCATGCAAGTCAATAGCCTGAGGAAGAGACAATGCTCCTCATTCTGGACATGTGTGCAGTACTGAGAAGCCCAAAACTGGAGGAAGTAAAAGACAGATATCTTTGTGAGCCCAGCAAACATCTATCAAGATGGCTGGACACTAGAACACATATGTACAAAGAAAAGCTTTGAGAAAGCTCAATCTGGCTCTTCATACTGGCTACTGTTCCTTAATGGGAAAGTGTAGAGAGGGTGGAGTTTCAACCTTCTCAGGGACAGAACAAGAAGCAAAGGACATAAGTTAATAGTTATTCTGTAATTACATGCCATGTAAGATACTAATGCTTTTAATGTAACTGGGACGAATTTTTCTACCTGTATTTCTAAATTATTTCCAAAAATTGCCACTCAGAAAGGGTAATGTAACCAGAACCTGATCCTCAGTTGGAGACTGCTGTTTATTGTAATTACAGTTAGCTAATTTTTTTTATGAATCACAAAATCAATAAAATAAGTTTATATGAGCTCATGACAACATTCACATAGGGAGGACAACTCAATCCAGTTGAATGTATTAAGTTTTCATAATTTAATTAAGTTCTGGTCAAATATAGCTATTATTCAACTAAATTAAAGGGTAAACAGAAAAGCTTTTTTTTTTTTTTTTTTCCTAAAAATTATGCATTCCATCTGAAAGAAATAGGCTTTGTTAAACAATAGTGGGCTCATTTACAGCAATTATGTCTGTATTGCAAGGATACTATTTGGGAAGCAAAGCAGAAAACCCTGCTTTTAAAACCCTATCATGTATGCAAATAGAACAATGTCTTTCAATAAATCTTTGTTCAAGAGTAATCTCCAGAACCAAGGAACCACTGTTGAACTGCCTACTAAGGTCTCCCATTAATTCCTCCTTCAAGTAATGAGCTTTATTATTAACACAAGGAAATATAAAGCACATCTACAAATGCTTTGGCTCTCCTGATAACTATACAGATGTCTGGGTTCTACCTGTCTTGATCCTCAGCACTAGCTCCAATCATAAGTTTACTCTAACATCTTCTCTATGTGCTCTGTTAGAGCTCCATTTGTCTACCTCACACCTAATGTATTCTGCAAAGAGCCTCATCCTGAAAAATATCTTTCCATACAACAATGTGTACACAGAAAAGGGTGTTATACTTTCATATTGTATAACTATCTTCCTTAAATGCTGTTATGTGCACAAAGTGTTCTTAATTTTTGCTGCAGAATGTATGTTTCACATCAGTTTCCTTCCCCTTTCTAGTTATGCAGAAGCAGCAAACAAGATACTACCCATGTAGTTTGTGTTGCTGACCAGAAAGACATTTTTATTTTATTGCTGCTGACTTCTTCAGGTGCAGTGCTTGGAGAGCTCCTGCATGACATTCCATCAAAGACAAATTGCATGTCACTGTCATGCCCACTACAAACAAACATATTCTGCCTCTCTGTGCCTACAGAGAGCATGTGCAATATTGCCACAGCACTTCTTTGCTCTGTTCACCATCAGCTTCAGCTTACCTACAGTGGGACAGCCTGAATTTCATCTTTGCACTTATCTTAATTTTTAACATATATATGATTGTGAGAAGTTCAGTTCTGCTGCACCTAGCTTATATCTACATGCATAACACATCTAGACAGAGTTCAGAATGCAATACCAGATCCTACAGAATTAACTCTGAAGGAAATCAAGTAGACCAAGAGTTTTAACTGATGACACCTACAAGTAGGAATATAGAAAGATCTCTTCCCCACAGTGTTAAACCTTGTCTTTAGCAAAGCCCATATGTGTCTTTCTCAGTAAAGAAATGATACACCTCTGTAAACTTTTTTATTTAGTCAGTAAGAAGTGTAAAGCATAGCTAGACTTTCTTATTACAGCAAAAGTATAAAAGTCATCGTTTTGAAGACACTCTGCTGGTCTTTCAAATAAAATGCAAAAATTTACACCTTCCACCCTATGACAAAGTCAACTTATTCCACTCTAATTTTTTTAAGAACAATAATTTCTGAGTTCTCATTTGGAACATTTAAGAATATCAGTTTAGCAGGTAAGATTAAATCTATGTTTAATACTCTGCTGGAGTTATCCATGCAATAAGGTGATTTCTGCTTGTAATATAAATGAGAACTATCTATATTTCAGGGAAAAAACAACAAAAAAAAAACCTAGATACCAGGAACAATCATTCTAGGAAGATAGAATGGATGGTTTTTATACACCTCTGTATAAAGGATTTTACATCCTAACTAACATCTAGGCTGCGGAAGAACATGCAAATATATATAAACACATGTAAAAGTACCAAAAACATTTAGATGATAAAAAACAATCTTTGTTTCTGTAACTATTCTAAGATTCAGAAGAATTTAAAATACAAGTTTAGGAAAAGAAATTTGAGCAAGCTGGTATTACATAACTGCAGTGGTATGACTCACATGACTCAATATTAAACTTACTGGTTACAGACTATTTAAGAACAACAGCAGGGATATTACATGGTTTAGAGTTACAAACAATTCAGAAAAACAGGATCTTGATTGTATACTAATTCATGTATTACATTATAAATCACAAAATGAGGTAATGCTAAGACAAAGTAATAGTCCATTGAAAAGGCTGAGAAAACAGAAACAGCAGTTCCTCAGTTTGCTAAAACATTCAGGAAAACATTGTCCATCTATAGAATGTCAATTTAGGAGGTTTGGGTTCTGTGTAAATACAAATAGATAAAGTAGATGTACTTATACTGATGCTTTCCCCACTGTGGAAATAGAATACAGTTCTCATCAATATATATACTGTTTGCCTCTAAAGCTGAAGACAAAAATTGAATGGAAATGGAAAGTCAAGTCCAAATAACTGTGAGGAATTACCTCTGTTGCTGCATGATCTTTCCACTGTCACAGCAACCATGCTCTTGAATTAGTTAAGCATGCTTATCTAAAATGTCTACTCCACCTACTGTACATATTACAGGCCTTAATAAAATACAATGGTTTCTGCCAATCTAGAGGCAGTTCCTTCTTAACTTATAATCTAAAGATCAATTTAATTTTGAATATTTTAGAAGATATTAAGTATTGATAAAGTATTTTATGCTAACAGCACTTCGCCAAATATCACTACTGTAGTCATAGTCAATTACTATGTATTGATAGGAAGGCACTATATGCTTTTTTCTGCAACTCATAAACAAAGAAGAAAACATCTCTTGCACCTAAAGATGATCCTGTAGAAGTCCTAGGACTGATGCAGTTTGGTTTAACAACCAGAATAAATACTGATCAGGGATCCTTCAAACCCTATTTGGGATACTGGAAAAAAAAAGTGAAAGGTAATTGAAAATTGGGAAAGAAGGCTTTTCTAGATGCTCCAGACTGACAGTCATTGCTAAAGGTGGTTATAATTCTAAAAAATATATCATCAGGAGGAAAGAGTTTTATAACAGCTGAGTAAGTATGTGAGTATGGAAAACACTGGGCCTCCAGAAAGAATATTATTGTATAAACACACAGATTAAAAAAGAAAAATAATATAATAAGATCACTGAAACTCTATGGCCAATCAAATTACAGAGGAAAGGATGAAATTACTTAAAATTACCAGGCAAAAATCCATCCCCCTGTCTACCAGGACCCCTAGGTCTCTTTCTCCAGACTTGCTCTCTAATACATCAGCCCCCAACCTGTACTGATACATGGAGTTGTTGTGCGCCAGATGCAGCACCTTACACTTGCTCTTGTTAAATTGCATTAAATTTTTCCCTGCCCAGGTCTCCAGTCTGTCCAGGTCTCTCTGGATGGCAGCACAGCCTGCTGCTGTGTCAGCCACTCCTCCC
>JANHFW010062044.1:0-18038 GCA_027560035.1 Ceyx erithaca | reverse complement strand
GCAGGGGAGGTTGGCCAAGGCTCTGAGCAGCCTGGGCTAGTTGAGGGTGTCCCTGCTCCCTGCAGGGGGCTGCACTAAACCTCTAGAGGTCCCTTTCAACACAGACATTTCTATGATTCTATGATTCTTTTAAAGCCTATTAATGCTTTTCTTCATAAAAACATAATTTTAAAAATGAGATTTATTTTTTTCATTCTGGTATGAAAGATTTATCTTAGCATTTCTCCTGACAAATGACTGTACTATGTAATCTAACACTAGTAAGTACCTCATCCTTGTGTTGTAAAATTAAGGGACAGACACACAGATCCCTAAAGTAACTTCAGAGATGGGAAGAGGCAGAGACTCAGTCTTTTTCCATTTCTGTTATGGTACTTTGCCTTCTGTGAGGTCTGTTTACATAACTACAGGAATGAACACTCGCAGGTTGCATTTTCATGTTACCAGAACACAGTCATTCAAGCATGAAAACATGCAATGTGGTATTATAAGCAAATTAAAATAAAGATCAACCTACAGCTGCTCTCTTACAACACATCATGGTGCAACTCCTCAGAAAAAAAATCATCTCAGTGCTATGAAACTCTCCTGCTTCAAACAGATGCAGTGGAGGAACCCACCACCTGGGAGGGCTCTGACAACATGCCTCCATCTCAAGGGTTCCTCTCATCCACATTGATTATTTCTACCTTTTCTCTCCAAAAAAAGCAAAGGTCTTACCTCAGTTAACCTTTTATGAAGGGTATGCTAATAATTGTCATGATAAAATCATTTAAATAGAGAGGCAGTCTTTGGAGGGAATTTCCTAAGGGGTGAGAGGTGTAGATAGGCCCTCTTAGAAAGTTTTTTTGGGTACACTGAATTCTACCAGTGTTGTTGGGCAGAAAGATCTGAAGTTGCTTCCACACACTTCAAAAGGCAGTGAAAACTAGATAGTGCATATAGCTTAAACAACAACATGACTGACTTCACTTAGAAAATCAAAAGGCAAGATAAACTAGATTACAAAGCTACAGAAACTGAACATTCCTCTCTCTACCTCAGAGAGCAGAGCCAAAATAAACACAGAGAGCTAAAATTATTTTGCCTGTGTTTTCACACCAGCTACAAGCCCTTTGACAGCATTTAAGGGAAAGAGCCTATTTAGTAAAAGCAAGTTACACAGTCAAAATTGTCAGAAAGCACCAATTAAAGAGGAATAGTGAGAGCAACTCGGGCATTTCAGCAGCTGAGATGTTGCCTGTGCATACAGCAGATCAACTACTATCTCAACTTCTCACAGCCTACTAGCCAAAGCAGTTGCTTCAGGAAATTCAGCATTTTCCATCAAAAAAGATTAACTCCTAGTTACTAAGTGACAGAAAAAGGTTCCTCTATGAAGCCAGGGCTAGATTATAAACTCTGAAGCAAGGACTGAGCCTCCCTCGTTGATTTAGGATGGATCCAGTACAGGCCCCACTACAATCTTAACAAAAGCAACAACAGCAGGACAGAAAGAATCCATAGTACGCACTATAATAATATAAAATAATATTTTTTATGTCTTCACAGGACATAAAAACACCCCAGGTCAGTTCTGAAGGAAGCAGACCCTCAAGCTAGACTTCAACAGCAAAACACTGAAGTGGTTTCTAAACAGGTCACATAGCTAAACTGAGGTTAAAATTCATATAAGCAACTCAAAAAGACCCCATAAAAAAACAAACAAACAAAAAACCGACAAAACCCACCCCCAAAATAAACAACAAAACACACTCAAAAAACTGAAAGCACAGAGCCCTACCTATAAGAAAAAAAAACAAACCTACAAACAACACTTTCTTACAACACTCATTAAACTTACCTAGATTGAAGAAAGTCTTCTCCTAAAATGGAAGTTGAGCCTTGATTCTTATAAAATTTAAGAGTCGAAATTCAGCCCTCTCTGCAGGAAAAACAAACCTTCCTCACCTCTGCTCCTTTATTTCTGCCCTTCCAGCATGGCCAGGTGCAAGCAATGTTCCTGCTGGGACAGCTCCCAGCTGGAGATGGGGCTGAAAATCAGATTTGCTGAGTGGGGCTGACCCTGCAGCCACAGCCCTGCCACTAAAAACTTGCCTTTCTCATCCCTCTGCAGCCCTCTCTTTTCAGCAGATGATTAGATGATTATCTATGTAATTTTGTCTCCTCACAGCAGTCCAATTAGCAAGGTGCTAAAGCTAAAGCAAGCAGCAAGAGAAACCCCCCCAGTTCAGTGTGGATTACTAGTTGGATGATAAACTCACAGCCTCTGGAGTTTAAAGGGGAAAATATGGGGCAATTCCTTGCATTTCTTGGGAGTAAAGCTATTTCTAGTTTTTTGCAGCAGCAAAGCTCACATTGCCTTTGTATTCTGAAAGGCAAACAGGCCAATTAATATGTGGTAACCATCTGATGAGTCCACCTGTACTCAGACAAAATTGTGTCAGGGTGTTGGTAATTAACTGAGTAACGAGCTTAGCCAAATACTAAGACAGTGTTTAATTGTAGAGCAATCTCTAAAAATACAAACTATTAAAACGAAAATGTGTAGAAGGGAAAGAATAAATAGAATTTGTACTACCTCTCTGATTCACTCTCCCAAAGCAGAAATGAGTAAGTGCTTTTAGAAATCTGCTGTGTGCAATGAATATCAAAAGTCAAAAATGGCAAGTTATTCTTGCAATCCCATCAGCTTGAGGGAGGAACTGACATTTCTGATTCATTTTGCAGCAGAATTGGTGAAAAAGACAAGTTCCCTTTGAAGGAGCCTCAAGTTACTGTCTGACCAATTTTCTTCAAAAATAAAGCTGTATGTAAAATGGTTTTTTTTCAGGGAAATAAAAGAGTCTGCTTAGGTAGGCACCAATATCTTCTTAGATCTGTCCAAATGAAGTGGAATTCATATTGCATACAAAGATCAGTAGCAGCAACAGTGGAACAATGAAGCCAAGCATGCAATTATTATTCACATTTGTACTAATAAACCTAATAGATGAAATAAATAAGCAGAGAAATGAACTAGCAAGCTGTACATAAACACCATGTTAATTTTTATATAAACTATATTGTCTTATTTTCCTTTTTTTTTTTGAGGAGAAAGGAGAATGCAAAACCTAGGATGCTAATAATACAACTGCCATCTTAAGAGTAATTGTGTAATTAAAATTCATTTCGTGGCATGAAATTGTAGAATTAGTGCCAGGATGAGCACTAGGGAAATGTATATCATTCACAAGATGAATAAAGAAAGTCCATTCATTATTTCAAACATACAGTATGCTAACTGGTCTAAATTATGCATTAGTAAGTTTGATTGCATATCTATTAGTCCTTGAAAAAAAAACAGAAAATGGGCTTTTATCAAGTATACAGAGGTGCACTGAGCTTGAACAGCATACAGGCTCTAGATACAGGGTTGACATAGGCAACATAAAAAATTCTTCATATATATTTTTTTTTAATTTTTTTTTTCCTATTTCAATTCTGAAAAAGCAAAATCCAGAGAGATTGCCCAAAAAGAATATTTTGAGTGGAATGAAAATTGAAAGGCCACAGGGTTCTCTTTCTACAACAGCTCCTTGAGACTTTAATGCACTTTACATATCTGCCTTTATCAGACATGAATCTGCCCAGTAAAACTGACCAATAAATATCTCCTAGTGCAGAGATATTTATTATATATATGAACAGAGCTTTGTTTATTACCAAATAACTCCAGCCACGTGATATGTTTTTCATCTTTGAATTGGCAACAGAATAAGTAAGAAAATATTTAATGTGGGTATCATCTCCTTTCAGGCAGTGCTTTTTGACACTACAGTCACCCAAAGGATGCCACAGTAATCAAACTGGCAGGGATTTTTATCTGGAGGTAATTGTGCATGTCCTAAAGCTGTGCATGAACTAGTGCAAAACACCCTTTTTTCACCAGTGAAAACCAGACCTTTGCTGTGGGGGCTCCTGCTGCAGCAGCGCCTCAATAAATTAATACACTTGCTCAGTATAATGCCCTCCTTGCCCACTGGAAAATGGCTTTTTTGAGTGAACCACTTCTCATATGGTTTTTTTTTTTACTGTTGTTTTGTTTGGGTTTTTTTAATTCATAATTTACTTTCAAATCAGACAGAAATGTTAACAACATCAGTGGGAGACACTGGCCTCTTCCCTGACAATTTGAGCCTCAGCACTGGTGATTAAATTAGCAAGTCAAACAAGGGAAATGTGGGAGGAGGAAACTGAGACATCTTCTGCATGCACCTTCCATCCCAAACTGATTATGCTGATGGGCACATTTTGGTTTTAAATCACTAATGTATCTGCCCAAACAACCCATTTGACCAGGTTTTCACAACTAAGTCATTTCATCTCTGGGAAATTTGCAGAGCCTAATTGTCTAACATAATGGAAAGGGACAAATGAGGGGAAACCAAAGTGCCATCAGTGACTTGCAGGCACTGGGAAATTGGCTGTTCTTTACAAAACCAACGTGCCATTTATTTATTGAGATGGACAAAACATTCCCTGCTAGTTTAGGAAAAAACGATGGCAAAACACAGACGTTTATTTTAACAACCTTAAATTCAAGGGCAATCCAAAGAGAAAGGAGAGAACAAACTACTTCACAGAGCATTGCAAAATCCATCATTTGGACAGAGCTCTCTTCTTTAAGCAATCAAGAAAAAATTCTCAGCACAAGCTACTGAAGAAAAGCCTACTCCATTTTACCTGCAATCTGGACAATAAAACAGATGTTGTGTTGCCTTAAAATACTGATTTCATTCATTCATTTGTTCATTTAAACAGCCCTTGGATGGATTTCACTAATTATCCAGATTGCTTAGAGAAAAGTCACTGGGCAGACTATGTATTTTTATCTTGATTACAACTCCTACCAGCATTTATGTTAAGCCACTTTATGTCTTCACTTTTGCTTTTTCTTCAGGACCTTCTTGATTTTCTTAGTCACAAGGGAACCATAATGAAACAAAAAAAATACATTTTAAAGCAACTATAACTTCTTAGTGTCAAATTCAGACAATGATATTTTATTACAGACAATGATATTTTATAAAGAATAAAGAATAAATGGCTTACAATGTGGGTGATAAAACATTGGAACAGGTTTCCCAGGGAGTTGGTAGATGTCTTATCCTTGGAAGTGTTTAAAACCAGGTCAGACTGGGCTTTGAGCAACCTGGTTTACTGGGCAGCATCCCTGCCCATGGTAGGAGTGCTGGACAAGACAATCTTAAAAGCTTTTTTTTCCATCCCAAACTATTCTAAGATTCTTTACTTTAAATCCTCCTCCTGTCTATCCAAAGATTTTTCACAGCTCTACACTAATCAAATCAAACACCAAGGGAGGTGTTAATGGCTGTGGTGACTCAAGGTTTTAGTGAATTAAATTAGCTGGAAGCTTGTGTATAAGAAAAAATAAAATATTCTATTTATAACTGCCTGCTCAAAAAAAAAAAAGCTGCATATTTAGCTATACTTGGCTTAAATCTTAAATGTTTAGTTTCAGTGGAAGGGCTGTATGAACTTGAGTGGCCAAATTTCTCATTGCAAGGAGCAGCAAACACTTTGGTGCTCAGAAGCTCATCACATTTTCAATAAAATAACTTTTAACTGCAAAGCTACAGAGCTTAACCCATTGGGTATTTGTGCTGAACCATTTCTATTAAATAAATTACTTTTTAATTTAATAATGGCAGCACAACAGTGCCCATTGGCAGTGATAACTATTCAAACTAAGTTCAAGGTTACTGAAGCAAGGCTACTGATTTAAGTAGAGAGATTGTACAATGAAATTATTTTTATTTTTAGGCAGTTCCATTTTAGATATTTAATAAGCATTGAGAAGCATTGAGGCACACTGTATATTTTAGCCTAGGTACCAAATCAAAAGGAAAGATTTGTACAGATGGTATGAAAAAAAAAGTTAATTTTTCTTTGTGGAAAAAGGAAAAATATAATGGAAACTATAGGAATCTCAATGTACAATCTAGATCATACAAATACAGTCATCAGGAGTTTTTTATCCTCCACCACTAAAGGATTCACTATCAAAATGTGTAATGGCTGTATACAAAACAGTTTATATTGTTTGTAGAAAAGTTTTATTAAAAATCTAATGTTACAGATTACTTAGGCTGAAGGCAGCAAGCCATTAAATTGGAACAGAAATATTTCATAGAAATAAAGAACAGAAAACAAAGTAAAAGAAGATCAATACCAAACCCTTTGAAAAGTTCCAGTTAGGCCAGCAGCTGTTGTGATAATTACCCTCAAGCCAGGACACACACCCAAGGGTTAAAAAAAATAGAAATATGGACAGGTATAGAAAGAAAAAAATCAACTCTCCAAGTAGCTCTAAGGAAATGAGCTGGAAAATCAGAAGTAATATAAAAGACACTGAAGACAAATACAAACAGGACTTTGAAAAGACACTTTGTGAATTGAAATACATACAGCAGCTTCCATAGAAATACAGAATCTAAAAAAAAATAAAAAATAAAAAATAAGAAAAGCTGAATCCATGTTGTGTCAAGCAGTGTGCAGCTTAAAAGGAATAAATGTTGCTTTTTTGGACATAGAGGAGTGCTAAGGCTGAGTAGTGCTATCTCCTAAATCAATTAAAATTCAGTATATTAAATATGTTTCAAGAGGAAGGGCTGATTCTCATCTCTTTTGATGGTTTATTGGGACTAAATAATCCCACACTCCCACTTAGACTGGAAATATGCTGGTTTTTGTCTTTTCATATTAGATTATGGAAGTATTTGCTTCTCTAAAAGTAGAAATTAGAGAAAAAAGGGGGGAAATTTACAAAACTTAAAAGGGATTTTAAAAGTTTTTAAACTTTTAAAAGTTTAAAATTTTCCACTAAGCAACATTCCTCTTCATGCTCTCTTTTTTATTATTTTATTCTAAAATACTCTGTATTTCTGGACAGTTCTGTCTTTGCACCACTCACTGAAAGCAATGGCATAGCATTTTCTTTTTCAATTTTGATATATCTATCTGGAAATTTTAGAGAGAGTAAAATTTACCACAAGGAGGTTTGGTGTCAGTGAACTTGTTAAATAAACTAGTTCTCTCTGCACGATTTTTGAAGTTGCATTTAATTCTACATTTTTAGTCCCTACATTAAATTTTGGGATTTAGAGTGAGTCTCTTCTTCAAAGTATTTGAATTTCCACTTCTCCCCTTTTATCTTACTTTTTTTTTGTGGGTTTTTTTTTTCATGCAAGGTATTTCAAATGGGATAATTTTTGCTTTTTTCTTGACATGCAAATGAAACAAGAACTTTTGCCAGGACAAATGCTATTTGCTAATTGCTTTGGGGCTGCTGAAGCAGAAGAGGGAGCTCTAGCATCCCTTGTGCTCCCACCCAGGCAGCAAGAAAAATGATCACAAAATCATCCACCAGTAAAAACTGCATCTTCTTTAGTGAATTTATTTCCATTCTCTTGCTTTTCTCTTGGGTGAGGCCAATTTCCTCCTCTTAGTATGTGGCCAATACCATCAGAAGAAGAATATAAATAATAACAGTATATATAGCTGTGTAAATTCTAAATAGCAGCAACTGCTAATATCTAATTATTTATTTAAGGATTGTATATAAAACTTTGTCTCCATGACTTGTTGGAGTTTTTTTTAGTATAATTCTAAAGATAACACTGTCACAAAACTTTTCTGCAAGGCTAAGTCCAATGCAGTGCTCCTATGACTGAAAATATAATAGAATCATAGCATAGAAATATGTCTTTTTACATAAGAAATACAACTTCTAACCTAATCTATTCCCTAGATCTAATTAATTGATCTAATATAATCGATCTAATTGAATTTTCCTAATACTTATAACAAGTTGTTTATAAAAGATTCTATGATCTATCTCTCAGGCATCACAGAATAAAAACATTTTCTTCCATCAAGCTGTATTTTAAATTTCACTGGACTTCTCACAAATGTTACAGAAAAAAAAGGAATCTCCAAGACACCAAAGGAGAAATTCTGAGTAATTTACATATGGCAAACTAGTGAAGCAGTTGCTGTTTAAAAAAGATGTGATTGCTCTTGAATTACAGCACTTGCAAAGCTCCCATTTGGCTAACCTGCTTTAAAGGATATATTTGAAGATAAGTTGCCAATATGCAATAAATTCATTTAATTTGGGAAAGAAGATGGAGTCTCTTAAAGGTAATGCTTGCTGTTGAAAATACTACAGTAAAAGAAACTATTACTGGATTCTTTGTCCTGGTATATTCTGTGAAATTCTTGGTAGAGGCAATAGAATAAACTTTAAGATTTTTAACAGTCTAAAATAATGTGTCTGGGATAAAATGATTCATCAATATGCAAGTGCACCAAATAATACATTGAATTATCATATCCTGAGAGAGGTGAACACATCCTGGATTGGGTATCACTGTGGATAAAGCAAAAATTTAATCTAGCTAGGAAGAGGGGGATGCAGGTCCTAGATGTATTAAATTGTTAAAATAATAATTTACTGGCTTAATTACTTCCACACCTTCTTTACACATCACAGAAAAGATGAAAATGCATTCTGTATGATTGCACCTAAACATCTAGAGGGCTCAACATTTAGCTCTTACTCCCACTCATGCTGCACTGTCACTTGGACCTTTTTTTTTCCTGGTACTTCTGTATTTTTTGGTATTTCTTCCTGAAATAAAGGCCACCTTCAGGACTCAGTACCTTTGTTCCATTGAACTCTATGACTACTTTATTGCTAGCTCTGCCACCTGCCATCAGCATTTCAAAGGCATTGAAATGACTTTGATTCAGCTGCTGCAATAGTATTTTAATGGTAGTGTCTCCTCTGAAAAGAGAAGAATGGGATATTTTAAAGGAGAAAAGGATTTCAAGGTACCCAACATATGAAAGAAGAGCTGATCTAAAGAAATTAGGTTTCTGTGACTGATGCCTGCCTGTCTGTCATTCCTTTCATTAATAATTGCTGCACCTCTTACAGAAAAGCTCCATCCTACCCCAACTGCAAACATTCTGTCAGCATCAGAGCATCAAAGGAGGGACCCCAACAAAGGAAAGCCCAAGAGTGCACCTTTGGTCTCTGGTGGGTGCTGAGCACTGTGGAACCAGACCCAGCACATCTTGTTTCTTGCCTTTGCTGTGGTGGCAGCTCCTGCAGGACACAGATGGACAGACAATTTAGTTTTGCTGTTAATGTGTCTCACAGAACAACTTACACTGAACAAGTTTCATGGTTTAGGGTCAGGGTGGTTTAGACCTGTAGCAGCAGCTCTCTGCTAACCCCCTCCATCCCAAAGGGGAAGAGGGGAGAGACTTGGCAATTAGAAAAGGAAACTAGAACAGCTTTCATGAAAATATGAATAATAAAATATGGAATATATACAAATATGTACAAACCCAGTACTGAACCCACTCCCCCTGATGGTAATTACACCACTATCACCACTGCTGTGGAGCAGGCACTGGGAGAGTCCCAGACTGAGCACACCAGTGGGAAGCTGGATTCTGGTACCAGTTTCAGGAACACACTGAACAGGATCAAAGCCAGAATGGACAAACTCCTCCTCAGCTGCTCTGGGGAAGAAATTGGAAGAGGAGCTGAGCCAAGACAAGCAAAGCCAGCAAAGCAAACCACGAGGGCACAGAGAGACAAGACCCTCCTGGTCCCTCAGCTTCATGCTGAATATGGCATCTAGGGCTGGAATCCCTCACTGGTCAGCTTGGGGTCAGCTGTCCTGTCCCCTCCTCCCTGCAGATGTGGCCTTTCCCTTTCTGCACCCAAGCTCCAGCAGTGCAGAAAATATATTTGATTACAAAAAAGCTAATGTGTAGGTGTCAGGATTTACAACAGTGCATTGAAAGCACAGCATTAAATGTATACTTTGAGTGGCCACTAATAAACCATGTTCCTCAAGAAGCTGAAGACATTTTGAGAGGCACCCAAAGCTGGATTTACTCAATCTGTAATTGTGCTCTATATTTTCCTATACACTTGGTTGGTTGGTTGGGTTTTTTTTCCCCCCATTTGCTGGAAAGCAAAACACAGAGATATATTTTACACATTTGTTGGGGACTATTTCTCTCAATGTTCAGCCCAAAATGTTAGCATCTAAGAGAAGAAAATCAAGAGCTTATTGTTATATATAGAATTAACAACTTTTTGCTCAATTAGGAAATAAATGTATCCACTTCAGTATTTCTCTAGAACCTAGATTTGTAAAAAAATCTCTGCATTAGGTAGTGTTGTTGAGATTTAGAAATGGTCCAGCTGAGCCTGTGAATAATGAAACTGCACAGACTGCTGTCAAGGAACTGAGCACTAACTCAAAGCCTCATGCTTGGTTCTTCATGCTCAACATTAAAAAAACCCAAACATACAAGACATCAAAGTTGGCAAATAGCTAAGAAAAAAATCCATTCTACTTTCTAATTCATTAGCTTTTCTGAAGAATGGCTTCTCTGTGAGCTCAGCTCTCCTATCTGAGATGCTCTTATGCATACAGACACGTATATATGATTCTATACCCAAAATATATCATAAACATACTTAAAGATGAAAATTAAGTGTGCTCAGCAGTTTATCCTAGCTGGGAACAGCTGAGGGGATGGCTGCACCTCAGAGTCACACAATATTTTATGCCTTTTAGGAGTCAAAACAGAATAGAAATTCCAAAGTTATGAGACAAAGAAATAAACAGTGTGTGTAGCTACTGGCTGGGTATTGGATTAAATACAAACCCTAGTGAGTTTTCCTACCACATTTTATTCTTCAGGCAAAGAAAGCACTGCAATGTACAAAAATCCCTTTTCTGTCCTTCCCACGTTTACCTACTATTATGAACTAAAAGTTTTAAGCCAGTAAAACCATAGATTTAATGTACATTAGCAGAAGTAAATTATCTGTATGTCTTTTCTTAGTATTTGCTGCTCCTTGCCCCACGATGGATGCAGAATATCTGTTTATTTACAGAGATTCCATAGTTCTCTGCACACATTGACCTCAAGCTGACTCTGTTTTTCTCACCAATTTACACAGGAGCAGGATTAGATCTCTGATGGAAGCTTTCCTGAGTACAAAGAATTGATTTGAGAGATTAGCAATATCCTGTTGTAGCAAAAGTTATTCTTCATGACACTAAATAAAAGAGGTTACAAGGTGGTCTGTTGAGATGTCTTACGTATTTTCAACAGCCTGTATAATTTTTTTCCAAAAATATAGTTGACTACACAACCTCACTGAATCTGTAAACTGGTGTGGAATTAAGTAAATCACATTTTCTTGTGAGAGACTTGAAGAAAGGCTGTAGCTGCATGTGGATTAAGTTTTCTCAAAGGGGCAGGGACACTCTGCACTAAGCTGACCATAAACTGTACAGAATTGTGGGTTTTTTTTATTAATAAATTGTCATTAATTTTAGGAATACAAGACTAAACACTAATTCTATTCTTTGCATGTACATCATTTCAATTGTGCTATTCTGAACATACATTTCCTGTCTCTCTGCTTCTGTGTCAAACTGCTTTACTAGAAATCATCTTTTTTAGGCCTTTACACTGAAAACACTTCAGCGTTTACTAAAATTTGTTGCATGAATCTCTTAAGTGTAGTTACTGCTATAAATCCTCCATATATTCTAATTAATTTAGGCTAAAGATTTAATTAATTGCAATGTAGCCCTAGTTACTCCCACAGAGCTCTAGATTTTTATTATGTCTATTTTATGTAAATAAGATCACACTGCACCTGTTGCAACTTGCATTTGTATTTAGTCCCATCAAAGTATGCAAATCCAAAATAGTCTATTAAATTTGGAATAAAGATACTTGTTGAAAAGAATATTCCTCATGTATTCTTAATTATCCAGTGCTTAAATAATTCATGTAGACAAATAATATTCTAGTAGGTGTTGTATTTTAAGAATTTGCAATAATTGTGCTTTGAGATTTTAAGGTTTCAACATTTGCATACTGTTTAGATTATTGTTATTTTATGTTTACATGCCAAAATAAACTATTTTATTCCATGGATAACAAAAATATTTTTAGGTAAAGGACACATCTTTTACTACATTTATTGATATAATGGACAAACCAGAGAGGATTTTCTACTCTGTCTAAAGCAGATCAGAAGGAAGTCCTTTGTGCAAGTGTGCTGAAGTAATCTGAATAATTTAACCACCCCCACCTACAAATTTTGTTGCACTAAGTTTATTAAGATTGGTATGGGTTTTCTTCTAGAAATAGAAATAAATGTCACCAAAAATCCATATTTATATATTTACAGTAAATACACTCTATTGTTTATTTTCTGTAAATATTTGGTTTCCCAATGGCTTGAATAATATCACCAGCATCAATCATCATAATGAAAATATCCCTCACTTAAGTGAATTCTGTCTTAAAGATGTAATAAGCACCTGGAAATGGGATTTGGGTAGATCTTGACATGAAGGAAATGAATCAAAATTTCACTGACCTGAGGGAAATTCTGTGACAGGTTTCCTAACTTCCAGATTTTTGTGCCTACAGTTTCCCCCATTTCCATTAACACAGAGTTACTCACAGTTTTAGTAGCAAAACTTATATTATTGGACAAAACCTAACAGCTTAAACCTAAACTGATGGCAACTTCTTGGCAACTGCTGATCCAAAATATAACAATACTTATTGGAAGCTTATAAATTCCTGACATACCTGCAACCCTTATTTAGAAAACTTGAATATCATTGTTTGCTTTATTGAATCTATTGCTATACATGATGAAAGAAAGGTTAGATATCTAATGAAATGATCTGAAGCTAATACAGGAATTATTTATAATAGGAAGCTCACTCTTCCCTTTCAAGTTGTTCCATTTCTAATAGATGATTAAGCCAGTCTCAGGTGCTTGTGAAGGGCTTATGTTCTACAAATTTCTTTCCTGGGAATTAATACTTGTCTATGTTGTAGGTTTTTTTCTGAAGGCTAAGGAGATATCATTTGAACTTCTGCATGCCTAGAAAAGGAAGTAGGAAAGGCTAATTACAAACTGAATATTCAATATATTTTCCAATAGCTGTTATAAACCCTGCCATAAAATTTCATACAGGTAATTGCATTACAATGAGATGGTTCTGTCATTCCTACATATATTTGTGATTTTATTGTTACACTATTTAAAATCAAAAGTTTACTTTAAATGAAAATTAGAATCCACCTTTAACATTGAGAAAAAAATTACAAAGAAGCCTGAAAATACTTGTCTCTTGCAACCTCTGAGCAAATACATCTAGAGCTGAACAGGCAGTGGGATCTGCTTGTAGTGATCAAAATAATGCAGTGCATTCTGTAAAATGATTTTTATGACTTGTTTAATAATAATTATTGCTTTTATTATTAGTTCTTTCTCTCTTAAGCTGCAGTTCTACTTAACTTTTAGAAGTGTATTAATTTTTTACTGTGTTTCCTTTTACTGTATCATAGATAAGCATGAAAATTTCTGTTCACATTATTGCTACGAGTCCAATTAATTTGTTATATATTTTTAAATTTAATTTTATTTTAATGTTTAATTAATTTAATTTTAATTTAATGAGTTAAGGACTTAACTCATTAAATGTTTGCAGGTAAGATATATAAAAACTGTTTAGTTTTTTTCAGCTTACTCCTCTAAGGAAAAATATTTTTATTTATATTTACATGACTCAAATCTGCCCTTATATTCTAGACTTGTCTCCCAATATTTGATTGATTGATCTTCCAGAACAGGAGTGGCTTTTGCAATGAGAAGAAGCCAAGAAGGTGTTAGAAGGGAGGTCAGCAGGGAAATGAGGAGCTCCTGCCTGTGCACATAGTGAAAGGACACAAGGAAACCACTTCATACTGCAGCAATGGAGACTCTGGATAGAGAATAAAACCAAAAAAATACTCACAACAAAGAGAGGCAAGAGCTGAACTAGGCTGTCCAGACACTCAGTCTCCATCCTTGGAAATATTCAAATTTTGTCTGGAAAAAAAATGAAATTATCTGGTCCAACTTTGAAATGAGCTTTGATTGAGCAAGGGGTTAGACTCCCAAAGGTCTCTTCCAATCTAAATTATTCTATGGTGTTATGATTTTGTGAGTTTTCTTGCTTGATTTTTTGGCAGTGCCTTCACCAAAGGTAGCAATGTCAAAACAGAACCTGCCATTTCCTCCTAACAGTGACAGGATCTGACCACATCCAAATATTCATCTTCCCCTAAGGATCTTGGGCAGGATCCTTTACCTTCTGGCCTTTGGAACACACCTCTTAGAAGGGAATATTCTCACCTTTTTCAGCAAAACATGACTACTTTAACCTTTTTTAGTTGCCTGTTGCAGTGACCAAGTCACTCACTCCTCTCTAAACATCTTTACTGCTTTTTAAATTTCATTTGTTTAAATCCTATCAGAACTCTGCACCTCCTTCTTCTGCTGTGTGCCTATAACTCATATATATATATATATTTGTATATATCAAATAATTCATCTGTCTGGCCTTTAAACCACTTCTCATTACTTACTTTTGCCCTTGTGAGATGAGGTGACTAATAATAGCTAGAGGGACAATAAGAAAAACAAGTTAATTGTAATTTATGAAAGCAAGTAAAGCCTTTGTTGCAGCTTAGCTCTTACATCTTAGCAGAAGGAGTTATGATGGCAGGCACTTAACATCCAGTGGAAATTTGTATAGAAAAAAATTCTAGTACTTCATCAGCCAACCACCATCTCTGGATTTAACTTTTTACAGTTATCACTTAAGAGATTAAAAAAAAAATAAAAAAAAATAAAAAAAGAAGAGATTAATATGTGCTTCCAAGTTTTCCTTAAGTGTCAAGCCCCAAAAGATCCAGACTGATCAAAGCAGAGATCACACACGTGTGACGTTTTTGGTCATATTTCTGTCCATGTCAATCTGGTTTTGGCCACTGGAGATGCTTTTCACTACAGGAACTAATTTTTTCTGTACTTGTTATTTTTGTGACAGTAAAAGGTAGCTGGATAACCTGATACAATCACCCAGTTTCATGGTCTTCCTATTCATGGTGTTTTACTCTTTTTCCTCTTTTTTTTCCAGCATTGTATTGAAGAAAGTATGAATATTGAGACTTCCTTCTAGCAGGAATAAAGCAAGCTCAGAAGAGCAATGGTTTCTATTTACCTTTATGACTTTGATTAATAAAACAAGCCCCCAGCTATCATTATAAAACTTATTGCAAAACTTCATGAATGTAATTATCAGCTTACAGTAACAGAAATTTGCTACTAATAAGCAAATGGTATTTTCCTTTTTAATCTAAACTTGCATTTATTATTTTCTTAGCACTTTACAATCATTGTGAATGATCTGCTTACTGAATGACCTCTTGGTAATATATGAAATTATATGATGGAAAGTATCCAGACAGCACAATGAACACCAAGAAACAACAGAACAGCACTGACTTGCCTGGGGCAAAATAATTTCATATAAATGGTGAAGAATAACACATATAAATTGTGAAGAATAAATAAAATGGTGGTTTTTTAAGACACCATTTCCATCTCTACTTCTGTTTTTCAGAAACAGAATTTGTATCCCTACAAATTTGTAGAATTTGTATCCCTACAAAGGCATAAATAGTTCTCTGAAATGGTAAAGTAGTTTAAAATCCATGAAATCTCGAGTTTGAAACTAAAAAAGAAATGAAAACAGGTATTAGTGTAATATAGGTATTTTGAATGAATTAATTAATGGAATGAATTAAATAATTGAATGAAATAACATTGTAAGTTAGGTAGACTAGGCAAAGCAATCCTGACCCTCAGGTGGTGTAAGTAATGCCTACTTTTATCAGATGTTCTGTGCTGCACTACCACACTGTAGCATTTAATCTCATTTCTTTCTTTAAAAAAATAATCTCAAAGAATTTTTGAGACTACTTCTTCCATTTGTCAAGATCCTCAACTTTCCCATCTTACCTCTTGAAAAATTAGTAGCCTTTTTTACCTATCACTCAACATGGGAACTTTTTTGGTAGGAGAAAGGACACAAAAATTTATATTTCTAATAATTTATTCTAATAATTTCATAATATCTTAAATTTACAAATAGACCAAACTTCCAAACTTCTACTGCATTGTGCCAAAATCAACTGAAGTTACCTGGCAAATGATTTATTTCACTCATCTGGAAGCTTTCTACTGTGCATTATATCACCTAGTGCATTTGAATCAAAACTACACTAACCCTTACCATCATTTCTATTTCCAAATAGCAAGTGGCCTGTCAGATTTATATGGAAAATATACTCATCAAGCTTTATTGGAATTCACATTGTAGTGAAACATCATTTTGACTTTTCAGACCAGTGTATTCCACTGCAAGCTCATTTCTTAGCACATTTGGAAGTAGTGGTAATTCTTAAAGTGGTTCTTGTCATGAACATTTCCAGCACAGCTTTCAAGCAAAAGGGCTTCCTAACTAACAATCTGAGCACATCTTTAATTCAAAGATTTCCTAGGGAGCATTTTAGTGTTCATTTGCTGCATGTTCTTAACACAAATGCAGTTTTACTAAAGAAGCAATTATGATTGCAAAAGTAGTTATACAGCATCACTGTGCTAAACACACAAGGATCTCTGGTTCCAAACTGCTCCTAGTTGGAAATAAATATATTTGTTTTTGATATATACTTACACAAAGGAAGGCCAAAGGGTTGTGTTTGAGGGGGCATCACCACTTTGGGATTGTTTTGAAAACACAATTCTTTTTATGGGTTTTTTTTTAGCATCTACAGTGCTTTGAATATATTAACTTCACTTTAAAAATTCAAGATTTACAGGTTATGCCTATGAATATGAACATAATAAAGAAATATTTTGCATGATAATCTAATAGTGCATTAAAATGCCATACTGATGATAGGATATGCTCAGCAGACATGCAAGTCCCAAACCATAATCAACTGGTCTAGCAATATAAACATATATGGGCTATAGAAAACACTCCCAGTTAACCTATTTAGATTCTGTGGACATGGGAGACTGGAGCAAATCCTCATTTCATGTTTGATAACTGGGATCATGATATCTCAAAGGCTATCTATATTAGGGGCCATTTTACAGATCATGGTGTAAGTTTAAGATGGACAATGGCAATTACAAGCTATTATTTCCTATTATAATTACAAGATAGTATTTCCTCTTATAATTACAAGCTAGTATTTCCCAAAAAAAAAACCAACAAAATTTCACTCTTGACTACGAAAATTCCATCATAATATTGTTGCCATAAACAGTACTGTAGTATGAAATTATTCTATATATGATTTGTCATTTTTGTTTTCAATACACTAAACCAATGGCATCATTTCTTCGTTGTCCCATTTTCCAACTGACCAACTGTCAGTTCCTATTTGTGGCCAGAGTCACAGATTGAGCACAGAGATGGCAAAATGAATGCAGAACAGATTGAACACTGAGGGGAATCTAAGCAGTGCAGCTAGCAGAAATGAAAATGTTGCAAGCCTGCTGACAGATTGGGAAGAAGGCAGCCAAATGAACTGACAAATGCAGCCAGGAAACTTCAGACAGCAGGGTATAAAAATGCTAGACTTAAAATAATTGGGTTACAACAGGAATTTCTAAAATGCAGCACAAAACATGCCTGATCATATAGAATAATCTACAGATATTTATATAGTGGAATACTACTACTGCAACTAATTAAGAAGGCAAATGCCCTCTGTACTTATCACAGTATTTTAATTAAATTGAAAGTGACAAAACTGAAAACACTCACTGTTACCTAAAAAACTGAGTTTTCTGCTGGAAAAATGTATTTTATTATCTTACTACAAAGAAACTCAGAATAAAAATCTGGTATGTATTGATCACTCTACTCTTGACTAATTCCAGGATCCACACAGCAAAATTCCTTTGGTACTTTTGTATAGTGTTACTTTTTCTTTTAGGTATCTGAAGTCTAAACTTTTCAAAAACTCTTTAGCAAGGTATATAAAGATATATAAAA